>JAULCC010619294.1:0-10330 GCA_032358795.1 Nuttallia obscurata
CCAAATAAATGATTGCAAAACAAAAGAAAGATTTTACAAAATCTTGCTAAGTTTGTTAAATGACATCGGTGCCATTTCGAAATGTTTACAAAAAGTTAACCATCTAATACATTCTTTATTATGTGCAGAAGGAAACATTAGCCGTCAAACGAAAAGTGTAAATATTTGTTAGAAAATAATTAAAGAGGTAAAAAGTCATTTTTAAAAAGGATTTAAGCTTCAATCAAGGAAGAAACAGAACATTTAAAAATTTCGACAAATATCAAACGTATATTCGCGTAACTTGTCTAGATTTAAAATGAAAACAAGTAATTTATTTTCTGGAATACACAACTAAGATAACCATACCCACCTTGATCTGGAGGTCTCGTTTCGACGACAGTTCTCGCAGCGTCAATTTACCTTTATCTCTTGAAGCCTTTCTACCAAACTCAAACATGTCACAGTCAAGTATTTCCTGAATGTTTGGCAAATCTATAACAATAAAAAAAAAAACACATGCAAAAAACAAACAAAAAAACTAATCGTTGATACGGTATGTGGTAGTGTTTGGATTTCTTCAAGTCATTGAACACTTCATCCCGCATAATTTCATGGACTGGGTTCATCTTAAGACTTTAATTGACAATTAACAGGTGATGACGACTCTTGACTATAACTAAAAACCACAAAACATTTGTATCGGCAGTAAACGACAGAGACCCTTGTTCATACATTCTCGCCTAGTTTGAGAACAAGACATGTAATCAAACCATTCCTTAGGATATATGTTTTGTCCGTAGATTACTATATTGTATCTTTATTTGCTGGTAGGTGAATTAGTTTCAAGTTCGTTCTAAAGTGTATTATATTTAATAAACCATAGTGTAGACAGACGAATTCTCTTTCTATCCACTGTTTAAGGTTGAATATCGTATGAGACTACGTCGACTAAAACACGGATAACATGACGCGTTAAAAATATATAGTGGCCGCTAGGGGGCGCATCAAACGTCACTTTCTCATTTCAGACATTGAAATAAATACACTATGCCATAGTCCCAATATTTAAGCATCCCCGTTCAAAAAAGTAGATACATCGGACGATTTTCGAAAAATGGCTAGTAAACCCCGAACTATTTTAAATAACTCTGGTTGAAAATTACATTCTTGAGTTCAAGTGTAAAAACATTCATAAGAATGGTTGGAGTCTTCGATGCCAGAATGTAGAACTGATACCACTTAGGTGTGATTTACTGTTGAAGACATCTGTGGTCCACGTTAAAAAAGTCGAATACCAAGCTAAAACCACAGGGTTGTGTAGAGATCAATTCTCCGAGGAACATTCCGTAACCTGGCCCCATGTTCACAATGAATTGTTTTTCAGTTTCAGCTGTCTCTTTCCAACCCTGTGGTTTTCACTGGGTATTCGACTTTTACATTGTGGAAAACGGATGTTTAATGTATTTGTTCGACTTAAGGGTTGCGACACTATATATAAACTACAAACTTAAAATGTGTATTTAAAATTTACTTTTTGATATATATTTCTGACGCTCATAAGACTATTTTTTCGTCTTAACCTGTTTTAAAAACTCAAATCAGTAATGCACTGTCTTAGAATCCAGCATATGTTTATTTCAACAATTTGTTGGAATAATGTATATCGATAGCTCACTTTATATAGCGCGTATTAATGACAAGAAAGTATTTCAAAATACCGTTTCTTGCTGTAAGTCTTCTGCTTGTGTATTTTATTATGCTGCTGCTTATAGAGTTTCTTGTGCTGCGCTGTAAAAGGAAAACAACAAAGAAGTAAAAATCGAGTAGGAAAATAATGCATACCAATGTCCACGGTCTTACCTTATTTACCTGTGAGTAGTTTTCTGTATGTCACCAACAAACATGGAATTGTGTGATAATGACGTCAATATACCCCAAGCATCGTTTAGGTAACCATAAACAATAAACATCATTTACCTAACTGAAAAAACACAAAGAAACTGATAGGTCATCATACTACTTTTTATGTATGCTGACTGTTTTCTTGATTTGTTTGTTTGTTTTGTTTATTTGGAATTTAACGTCGCTTTAACAGTATTTCAGTCATATCGCGACTTCCAGCTTATAACAGGTGGAGGAAGACCCCGGGGGACCTCTGCACCCTATTTCAGGTACAGAGTGCACCCGGGTAGAACCACCGACCTACCGCAAGCCAGCTGGAAGGCTTCCTCACTTAAAAAATCCTATGTGCCCAGACCGGGATTCGAACCCACAGCGGTGAGGGGGCTGACGACTATAACCACTGTTTTCTTGAAAGACGACCTGTGTTTTTAGGTAACGATGTTGTATTAC
This sequence comes from Nuttallia obscurata, assembly GCA_032358795.1. NCBI lineage: Eukaryota > Metazoa > Mollusca > Bivalvia > Cardiida > Psammobiidae > Nuttallia > Nuttallia obscurata. The sequence continues at coordinate 2,335 of JAULCC010619294.1, forward strand.
TAAGAAAACACAATGTTATGATGTACCTTTACGAAACAGAGGCAGATACATTGGAATACAACCCCACACGTGTATCAGTGCTATACACTGGCCAAGTTTAAGAGCCACATGTCTCTACAGAAGAGTTCTGTGAATCCGAATCCCTCTCTCTGGGACGTCCATAAGCCCTATCTGGCAGAAAGTGACATAAAACAAACAAACAAACTTACGTATCAAAAATGAACGTAATGCTAAACACGCTATATCTAGGAACTAACGTGTGTGTTTGTGATGTGATTTAACATGAATTGAAGATATTTATCGTTTCATTCTGGTTTGTCCATGCTATTCGGAAATAAGTAAACATATAGTAAGAAATGGTATTATCAAAGACCATCTATGTTTAAATGTACTGATTTGCTTACGGAATCTAAAAAAGATACATTTGTAAGACTTGCCAAATACCTAAAGATATTTTTAGATCACAGAAAAAGTATTTTAAATGAATAATATGAAAGTACGGGTGACCTTTTTTATCCTCTTAATCTCAGTTGATTTCAAAATTATGATTTGTTTAATAACGATGCGTGACCAAATACTGTATGTATGTTATGTTTTGTAAGATGATGCACTATGTACAAGTCCAATAAAACACATGTTCTGTTCTGTTCTGCTATACACGAAAAAAGTAGCAGACAATCAGTTATCGAGAGCATAACTGTTGAGGTTGTAAGATCGTATTGCAACGATAAATTCTGAAAATATGATGCCATATGTAATGCACAGGATTATGTTTCGGACGTTTCCTACCCATCACATGGTTATCGTATGACTTCGTCCCACGTATTGAATCAGAAACGTCTTTCTTTAGATATTGGTGCTGTTAACAGTAACGGTAAATCTTTGCTTGATTTATGCAAATAGACAGATGTAGAATTTGAATGGAATAGTAGCCAGATACAAAGGTGTTGGAAATTGTACATGCATTACTAGTAGAGGCTCGATTGTAGTTGATTAAGTGTTAATTAATTACATTGCATTTATTCAGCAAGGTTGACTTGTTTTATATTAGGGAAACAAATATATCATCGGAGTATTGTATTAGTTCGTGGTCTTTTGAGTGCACTCTTTGCACCCGTGCTTGGAATGTGAACCAGCATCCATCATATGAACCAGGTCATTTTGCAGACCGGGTGACTTTAAGGTTTAACTGGAAAACTGATTATATTCATGTATTTAAACAAGATAGGTTAAATAGACTAGATAGCAAATTATAAGGTGCAAATGTTGAGTCTGATATAGACGATTATGTCTGAGATAATAAGGATTTTATCTATAATGTTGCAGGTAACATTTCCAAGCATATTAACCCAGATATGTCCCGAACGTTTCAACAGTCATGTCCGGACAATACAAAGCCATGGTAAAATGAAGAATGTTTCGAAAGAAATAAAACTTCAAAATAATGTTGAAATATTATAGATCGGAGCAAACTGATGTTAATCAAGTGAACCTAGCAGAGGCAAGAGATGAGCAAAGAACAGTTTTACAAAAGTCACGTTTTCAGAGTGCTAAATCACAATCAGAAAGGCTATTGAGTGCAAGACTTAATAATGCTAAACTAGGAATATGTAAAAAGATGCTGCCAGTGTTAATCCGTCTAACATTTCGCTAAATGCCTTTGACGCATATTTCCGCTCAGTTAATAATTCAGGGGATACATATTTTGAATCTGATGATGTTGTACTGATTTTTTAATGAAAGATGAATAAATAATGAATATGACATTATTTTGGGTGAATTAAACACCGTTATAGATCGTGGTAAGTGCTAACAGCTGCTAAGAAAATTAAAACCGGATCTATTGTTAACCAATGTCTTTATAAGGTTCAGAAGTGCTTGCTAAGTTTTTTTGTGTAATCTGTAAAGTTTTTGACCGGCTATATTCCTTCAGCATAGTCAGAAGGTTATGTAATACCATTGCACAAAAAGGGTGACACCTAAAGTGTGGGAAATTTCAGGGGAATAACTCTTTTGAGCACCCTAGGTAATTTCTTACACGTGTTAACATAAAACACAGATTGACTACATGGGCAGACTATTTTCATATATCTTATTAAGGCACAAATCGAATTCAGACAAAGAGAACTTTTATCGCTTTTTTATTTTCAATGTTCATTTATGATCTAGAGAAGACATATATCAGACATGGGAGAGATGGTATTGATGTCGGATCCTTTAAAGTATTTATACTTCTATATGCGGATGAAATTGATATATTAGCCAATACTGCCGATGAATTACAGAAATATTAAGATATTTTAGAAGATTTCTTTGAACTTTGGAAACTTTTTTTTGGGTAAGCAATGAAAACAATAGTTAAACTGAACGAATATTTATATAAATTAACATACATCACGGTTGAACATAGGCTTAAGCTTTTTGACAAATTATTCATGGCAATCCTTAATCATGCTTTTCAGGTCTGAGGCTTGCACAACCTTCTGTATAGAAAGATTGCACCTATCATTTTGTTAACGTTTATAAAAAGGTGAGAAACAAAAAAAGAATTTGTTTAAGGTAAGCTGGGATGAACCACGTGCATTACTAATGGCTATTATGATATAATCAAATATTGGTTAAAGGTTCTAGATACTAATGATATTAAGTATGTGAAAATAGTATAAATGTTAACGATACATGCCATGACTACCGCGAACAGTGTTAATTAGGCATCGCTATTAAAAGATATTTTATATTCTCTTGGCTGGTATCAAGATTGGCTTGCATAAGGAGTAGGCAACATGACTGCTTTTTTGACTTAAAAAAGAAAAGCGATTAAATGATCAGTTAGTACAAAATTGGCATAGTCGTATAGAAAATTAATCACGAGCATCATTTTATTCTCAAATCGCTAATCTTAGATTTCAACCACAGTTCAATTGTTTAAACCCCTTAAAACTTTGTAATGTTATAACTAGACTTGGGGTTTATAGCATCGTTTAATGATAAGAAAGGATTTTGACACACTTCTCTAGTATACTAATTGATGATAGAAAAAGTGCAAATTTTGAAACTTTCAGAAGATGAATACCATTTTACCTATTTAAAATGTTCAATCTATAATGATATCAGAAAGAAAGAAATTCACAGGAATTATTGGCAAAGATCTAACATGGAAGCATTTTTAAATTTAATTAACTATGAAAATATTAAAACTACCATAGACCTAGGGTTATATGTTTACCAACGCTTAAAATCAGAAATGAAACTTTAACGTCATAAGTGAAATGAACGCTGTTCATTATTCTTATATGCGTATGTTCCTATGTAAACATGTAAAAAAGTTTATCGCTATGTTGGAAATGGTTTGCTACCCAAAAATAATAATTTTTTTTCGTTTCGCAAGAGGTTGTTATTATAAGGGAATATTTAATAAAACATTATCATGATATCATATATTATTATATCATAATATTCATTGCTATATTAGTGTGGTCTGTTTGCATAGCAACGGTTTTGAATAACTTTATATTTACATTAATTAAATCATTAGTTAAATGTTTAATTAACTTGATAATTCTTCTGATTGCTTTATCAAAAAATTAGGATTGGTTATCTAGTTGATCTAGTGATTGATTCTCAATAAATATTACAATCATATTATTGATTGATGTGTTGACTATGACTGGCTAATTGTTATGTTGATTGATTTATATGATCGATCAATTTCATTGTAAATATATATTTAAATAGTATTTTATTTATTATTTCGTTCTCTTATTCGCTCATTAAGTAAGATATTAGTTATATGATTGAATATCAGGATTTATTGAATCAAAAATGTTTTGATAAATTTAATTGTTGATGTTTATTTAGATAGTTATTTTTTATTTTTTTCGATCACTCATTCACTCATGTATTTATTTAGAAATATAATTGAATCAGGATCTTCTTGAATTAAGAAGATGTTTCAATTTTTATATTTGCTTATATTGGAGTTGTCACCTTCTCACAGATCACTAATTAAATGATACTCTTTAGAAAATTTATTTGTTTATTTGGAATTAAACGTCGCTTTAACAGTATTTCAGTCATATCGCGACGTCCAACTCACTACAGGTGGAGGAAGACCTTTGTACACTATTTCAGGTACAGAGTGCATCCGGGTAGAACCACCAACCTACCGCAAGCCAGCTGGAAGGCTTCCTCTCTATGTTACAATTGTATCTATTTTGTGGCCATACTTACTTGTGTATGGATGTATGCCTCATGAACGTTTTAGCTCAATGGAATTCTGAATAGAAATCTAAAACAACCTGGTCTATGTGTGAGGAAGCTAAGTTATATTTTCGAATTTATACAGTTTTTGCCACTTGCGCTCAAAAACTTGGCTTGCTGTGCTTAAAGTAATTGAGATATTCTTGAGTTCTTGAAGACTACTAAAACACAAAATACTTTTGCAGACTGTACTGATAAAAAATGCCTCGCCCAACTTTCTATTAAACCTCTATTTAAAAGTTTAACTGTGAAGCTGAATATCCATGTTCAAAAATGTAAGACATCGGAGTGTCAGGGTGTTTTTTCAAATTTGTTTACGAAAAACTCATATTTAGCTCAGCTGTTAAGAAATTATATCTTTGAGTGCGATGTACAAAAAAATATTTTTTCCATCCCTTCAGAATTTTGTGAAATATACCACGTGCATGCCTGCTGGGTTGTTATCTCATGAACATTTCTCCTTTACAACTTAAAACAGCTTTATTTTATTTTAGCTTTTCTATCAAATCAAATAGGAGTAGTAAATGTAACTAATGGTAGAAATCTAAAATTTGAAATATAAGCATAAAAAACTATTTGCTTTGTTGTTGACGCGTTTACTTGAATTCCATATGACACCTAACGTATCCGTGCTGCGAATAATCGAATACTTTTCGGATTATAACCGAATGATCAAAAAGAATTGGTTAAAATACTGATGTTCAATACGGGGCCGCCTGTTAGGAAATGAAACATGCATTCATTGCAAACGTATCGTCAACTTCATCTTAAATTCTCGCATATAGAATAAGTATAGAAATTGGTGCAGTTCTAACGAAACAAAAGCGCAGGTATAATAAATTTAAATTAGTATAAAGAATAATTTTTTTGTATAAACATAAGAGATTTTTCTCAGAGGTTATGATTAGTTGGGTAATACTTACTGCTCATAAATTCCTTTAAATCGCTAGGAAAATGAACAATTAATTGTTCGAGCTCAAATTCGAATTCTCATGAACTTGCAATATGGAATACGCATACTTACGTTCTTGTTGACTTTGCTGATGGACGCTCCAATTGTGTATAGAAAAGGATTCAGCGCAGAGTTAATTGGTAAAACAAACACTGCAATCCAAGCATAAACTTCCCCTGATATGACCATGTCATTCAGTGCCATCACACCTATTAAACGGTAGAAAGACACAGAAACTGGATATGGTTCACAATCTTGTTTTACCTCATAAATATAACTGATGGAAAGTCAACTTAATATTTACCACTAGGTGGTTTAACATTTATTTTCACATTTAGTTATATGAATATGTTGGAAGAATATTATGCTCAGTCGGTAATACGCGTAACAAAACAAACATCGACTTATCTATAAGCAAACTATACAAAATTGTCTTTTATGATATTTATACAACTTCTGTGTTACTCGTAGCTTGTAGGTCATCAATTTTGTACATTTATATTTTGAGCATTTAATGCTGACTATATAATATTTTATAACATAACGTTTTCATCATGCTTTCAATATATGCAAATAACAATATAGGCAACCACAGAGTTTCTCATTACCAAAGTAATTCTTCATAAAGTGACATCACAGGAGACTTGTCACCTAAACTTACCCATAACGCCAACTGGAAACCAGCACATAAAAAGACATCACAGGAGACTTGTCACCTAAACTTACCCATAACGCCAACTGGAAACCAGCACATGAAGTCCGTAATTGCAACAAAAAATAGATTTCTCGCTATGGTGATGTCGTGACGCCTTCCTCGTGATGCTATTTTTCCTCGACTAACGTATATTTCACAGTAGATGACAATTTGGGAAATTGCAATCAAAGCAAAAGCCAACAAATTGAGAACAATAAAAACACCAACACTGTATTCCCAACCAGCTGGACGGTCCCTGGTCAGCGGCAGCGGCAGACAAACCGCTGATCGCGAATAGAAAGAGCCTTTAAAGTAGGTCTTAGTTGTCAAAGGTATCAACGCAAGGACAAAGACGAATATCCATGCAGAAAGGCATAAACAAAGACTCATAGTTCGTGATATTTTCACATTTCCGAAAGGGAACTTTACAACTAGAAGACGATCCAGTGTTATAAAGCAAAGAAATATCATAGAACCTTCACTGCCAACTGTGGACAACACGCCTGCAATCTTACAAGCAACGCCATTTCTCCAGTGGTGATCATTCCAGACATAGGAACCTCGGAATGATGTGTCCGCGATAGCCAGTATAACGAGATATATCCCCATGAGAAAATCTGCAACACCTAGATTAGAGACAAATACACCATAGCTTTTACCAAGTCCATCTCTGTCCACGACAAACCTGTAAATAAGAACGCCTATATTTCCCAGAAGTGCAAGAATACCAATTATCCAAAGGAAAGTGCGTAGCATTGTGCTTCTCATCATGTCAGCACAAGAGGAGAATTCATCCTTCGACGGCCAACAATTTTCTTCCTTTACGTTCGTAGGCCTCAAACAACACAGTGTGAAAGAAGATGTATATAGATATTCCAAATCATTGAGTCCATAGAATATACCGTCGTCAAAATTGATGATTGAATTATGACTCACATCTAAAACTTTAAGCCTCGACATATTTGCGAATGTACTGGTGGAGACGGATTCTATAACATTGTTACTTATATTGAGGACAGTGACCTTTTCAAGACCACTCAACATTCCTTTTGATAAAGAAGTTATTCTGGAAAAAGAAAGATCTAACTCCGGAAGACTCTCTAACCCGACGAATGCGGATATGTGAATCTTTTTTATAGCATTACCATTCAGCAACAACACTTTTAATCGTGATAAACCATGAAATGTGTATTCATATATAATAGAAATTTCATTGAAGCTTAAATCAAGAGCTATAAGATTTGGAGAGCCCTGAAACTGATGTGGATTCAGACTTTTGATACCGGATCTAGACAAATTCATATGGGAAAGGTATGGCAAGTTGTCAAACGTGGATGTGGAAAAGTTTCCTTCAAAGTCTTTTTCATGCGAAGAGATAAGTCGAAGAATTCTCAAAGAGTGAAAATTGTCAATTAAGTCCTGCTCAGGGATCACTAAAAACAAGTCCATGTGGCACGTGATGGTTATGTCTGTACAAATACAACCGACAGGGCAGCTTGGTCGGCAGAGTTTTTCATCGTCCCCAAGAGGGCAGTGTGAACGGTTATCGCAAATGTTGATCAATGGGATACACGTATTCGAACCTCGACACCGATATGCACCACTACAGACGACGTTCGAAGCTGTAAAGAATGAAGTTACGTAAAAGAAGATTTAAACAGACAGTAATAAGCAGTGTTGAAAATAATACTGTACAGCTATAATGAAAAACTTTGTTCTTGAAACTTTATAATATATATATATATAAATTTATACTTTATAATGCTGAAATAACTTTTGGCCTCTTAAAACGAAAGTAAGGTTCATATATTTTGATACATTAGCGAAAGATGACAAATTCTTACACTCAAGATTTACGTAGACTTCAGATTAACCAATTATGTATTGCTGGTTTCATCGGGGTAGGGTTCTATACGTCAAGGATATTTTGAATTATGCCGTTTCTCTTTTGTTTTACCCTCTGTCTTTCGAGTCATACAACAACATGTCTGTTTTACAGTATTTCAGATTATTCCTAGTTCTTTTTGTCTACTTTTTCTAACACACTACTGCATATTTTTTTTTTTTTTTTTTTTTTTTTACCACATTTT
>JAULCC010619305.1:0-10330 GCA_032358795.1 Nuttallia obscurata
TTCATGTTTGGATGTGCCCAGTAAGTGCAAAGTTATGGCCCTTGACTTAGTTAAAATATAGCCTACAGAGTATGCATCCTCGGGTTTTACTAAAGTTGTTTGACTTGTGATACACTGGTGACTGAAAATGTATTTCAGCGACAACCAGCAAAATACTGGTATGTTCATCCCCATAATCTGCAATGTTGTTCACGTGGTAATTTTCATGTACATTCACCACATATGAGCAGAATAATAGCCTTTGCTTTTGTGACAAAGGCTGCAAGTGGGGGCATCTGTGTCCTATGGACACATTTCTAGTTTTAATATATATCTGAAGAGATAGTTAAAAAATAGTCACTCTCCTTACACAGACTCCCTCAGATATTTTGACAAACAATTTAGACATATAAGAGACACTGTATAATGAAGATCTGCACATCTGACCAGTGTAAGAAATCTTCATTATTTGCCAATGAAAAAAAATAATTATTTTCAATACACTTCTTAACAATTATTATACAACGAATGTTCAAAGATATAAATTTCTAACAGGTCAAAAGTGGTGATTGGGTAAAGGGGTGGGATGGAGCAAAAAAGCATTGTTGAAAAAAAATCTGAGAACTTTTGGTTTAGTTTGCATAGTTTGCTCAATTAACTGGCATTATAGCTGTATTAACAGTTTACTTTCCAGCATGATGGAAATGTTAGCACAAATACACTTGGACAGTTTGCGTCAAGATAGTTTAATGATAAATTTGTAGTTACCCCTATTGCAGATAGACTTGTACGATTGTATTGACTAGCAATCAGAACACCTTTAATATTTAAGAAAATGAGTCAGTGAAAAAAATGTTATTCATGGATCTGGTGCTTTTGAAAAAGTTTCCCTATTTGTAAAACAGATGCATTGATTGGTACAGAAGAATGTACATCATGTATGAGATGAAGTATGAGATAGAATAACATACAAACATTGCAAAATTATCGTTCCTTGAATAACCAGAAAGATTGACAGAGTTGTATACTGTAAGAACTACCGAAAGCGGTAAAATATTTGGATGTAAATACAGTTTTGTCATAGAAGCTGATTAGCTGTTTCAGCTTATTTAATTTCAAGCTTTAATATTAGTATTGTGCCATGTCAGAACTGTTGTTTCAAGCTCTTGTTATTCTTACAAGACTGACTTTGTCTTCCACTGTCTGTGTGACTTGTGATCTGTTTTCTCTGGACCTGCGCATGTTCAGTTATACATAAGGTTGTTTTTCGTTGGATGAAATGAGAGATGACCATTTACATTGCTTACTTGAGTACTTGTTGGTCACAGGAAAGGAAAATGACAGTATTCTGTAAAAGTTGTTAATTTATGTTTTTGTGTACATTGGAATATTTTCTTTTATAATTTTCACATTGCTGCAAACCATGTATTGGATATGGTTAGGCAGTGGCATTTTGTTGTTTACAATGATTGTGTTTGTACATTCTTGATTGATGAAGTTGGCTGTACAGTAGTATATCCCTACTTTGTAGAACTTCAACACATAAAAAATTTCTCAAAAGCAAGAGTTCTCTGTATCCGCTTCCCTCTCTTTGGGATGTCCATTAGCCTTAGTTGGCAGAAAATGACCTAAATGAAATAAAAGCAGTGAAAAGTTAAATACTTTCTAAGTTACTCTATGCTCTGTGACCTTATTATCGGTGTATACTAGTAACCGGTGCAACAGTACTAGGACACTTTAATCATTCATAAATGAATACAAACTTGATGAAATCGATTAGAAATGATAGCAACTTGTTGTATGCTTCAATTTTTTTCTTTTTTTGTGCGTGAATTCTGTCTTCTGAATCAAGTGCATACAATAAGTAAAATGTGTAATTACGGCCTGATGATTTTTCTTCGAAAATAAGACCACCGGTTACCGGGTCAGGGAGCATACTACTTTCTTTTTATTTTTTTTTATTATTTTATAAATTTTTTTTTATATTTTTTTTTATTTGTTGTATCCTGTGTAGATTCAGTCTACCTAATGAAGGCCAAGCCTTTTCCCCTGCATCCTGTTGCATGATTGATTATAACAGTTGACCAATAGATATATGAAAAAGATGGAGTAACTTCATTCCAGTTTCTCAGCCAACTTGATAAGTATCTTATATCTTTTCAGCGTACTTGATAAGTATCTAATATTTTTTATCTTGATGTAAATGGATCTAGAATATTACTACACATTATGATTCCACATATACTGTGCCTTTGTTGCGTTACTGCTTAAACTCAAATAAATATTTGGTTGTGCATTTGTTTTTTCAGTATAAGAATGAACCAGCTGTAAATTAACATACTCCGCATGTATATTAGAATTGAATTGAATGGGAGTCGCTATGCAGCTCTACATACTAATATTTTAATTTGATTAAACGTTCACAAGATTATAAACTCTTGATAAGTTATATATGTTGTACAAAGTTGTGCAGTTTCAATGGCATGTCCAACATATCTGTAATAAATAGCATGGCAATGTTTGGTCAGTGATTGGTTATTCAGAACAAGGCCGGTGGTAGCACCTTCAGTTTGTAAGTTTAAATCATGTTAAATATCTTAGCAAATGTATTTATAGATTAATTTGAACTAGAATTGACTAAAAATGAAATAGCCAACCTGTAAGTTGCACAGTGTTGTGTATTTTTGCCGCCATTCTGTTTTATGTTAATGTAGAAAACTACTCTGCACTACGGTCATCATATTAGGTTAACATTTTTAGAATGGGTCCAATTAATGCTGACTCTGAAAATTACTTTGATTTTTGTTTTGTTTCCAAGGGAGACGTGCAATAAGTATTATCTGATATCTTAAACAATTATTGAATGTTTTTATCACTGTGTAAATAATGATCTAAAAAGAATTTTAAATATGTGTATGCTTTTTTTATTTGATCACTTGTAAAGTTAGCCCATAATATGCTTAACATTGATAGAAAGGGACTCTGTAGGCTTAATTGTAAATCCCTCATTTTATTTTTCCAAAACTAGTGTTTGAAAAGGGACAGATCAATGTGAAACAGTGTAGACCCAGTGTTTGTCTTGAACTGATTTTTGAGTTGGACTTCATCACAATTTCATTTTGTAGACAGCTAATTATGGGCTAACTTGGGTCTGACTGCTGATGATAGGAGTATGTAACCTCATGTATGAATATATGAATAATCAGTAAATATAGATAAGGTGAATGCACTTGACTGTTTGATTGGTATAGTTGTATATGTATGCCATTCTAGATTGTTATCTATGTAAATCTTAAGTCAGTCTGTACTGGTGATATTTAAAGGTCCCATGCTTCTTGGAAAGTCTTTACTGATTTGAAAGTATTGACTATTCCAATTGTTATAGAGTGTCTCTTTGGTAGAATAATTATGTTTAGATTTATCACAAAAATAAAGGTAGAAAAATATCAACCATAAGGTTGTGCCAGTTTGATTTGATTTAGGTTGTTATAACTTTAGGTAACACAATCAAATTAGGAGGACTGAAAGTTAGACAAAAAACAGTGATCAAACAACCGAATTTCACCAAAGAAAAGCAGGACACTTCAATGGATATTGATTTAGGCCAGTGTAAGTCGTTGAACATGACATTTTTATACTTTTAAATAACACGGGACCTTTAAAAGAATCAGTTGCAGTAAGGATTATAGCTTCTCTTCAAGTAAACAGTGACTGGTATAGTGGTATAGGTTTGGTTTAGTTTAAACAAGTTTGTTTATAAACCTATTTGTTTTAACTCGATTATGTTTAAAGCCTATGGCCTGTAGAAACACTTTCGCCTAAGGCCTGTAGAAACACTTTCGAGCCCATTTCCTGTGTAGAAACAGTACTTGGTGTCAAATGAAGGTCAGGAGAAGGTTCAAGGAACACTACACCTCCGGGCTAGGGTATAGGTTTAAGTATATATAATGTAAAATTGACCATCTATGACTACATTTCTGTTTAACTATTTAGATTTGTTAAAACTTGTCATTAACAAACATAATCAGTCTGACCTCACCTGTTTGTTGAATCAAACTGCATGTTTACGGGTATTTTCTAGGGTTACAGAAGCAACATGCACAACACTAATTATACTCAGAAGGGCTCACTGCATCACAGATGTATCTTATTTACATGATAAATACATCATACTGACCCGACAAACTGCTGTGTATGTGAAAGCCTAACACTCTGCATGTTTCAACATGTTCCAATGAAAACAAATTGAAAATTTACTCCCAGATACTCCAAATCAGGAATATTTTCTCAGAAGAGAAAAGGGTAATGCTAAAAAAATATCTCAAATCAATTCCTTCCTCCATTTTATCAATCATGCAAAAGTTGTTCAGAACAAAATTGGCATTTTTCAGCATTTTTTGGCGCTGTGCCAGAAATAACATACAAGAGGGTTGCCTAGGTTTTCCCCCATCGTCAATGAGCTAGACTGAAATAATATTGAAGTGACATTAAATTCCAAAAATACAAACAAACAAAACTCTTTACCAACAGAAATGTTCAGCTTCAAAAACTTGTTGAAATAAAAATTTTGCCCGAGAAATAGGAAAAAACCCACTTATTATGGTAATATATTCAGAATAATTATCCAGGTAGCATTTTAAAGGTGCAGATTTATTGCATGAGAGAATAAGAATTAAGTTGCAATAGACTGTGTTCATTTTTCAAACCTTTCTTGATCATACCACTGTACAACTAAGTACCATTACATGGGTGTGATGTGCATGAAGATAAAAACCAACAGTTTAGTCCTATTAGCATGAGTGCTATACACTAGGCATGTAAAAAAAACCAGAGAGTTCTACAAAAGAGTTATCTGTATCTTTTTCCCTCTCTCTCCATTAGCCCTAGATGCTTTAAAATGACATAAAGCAAACAAAGAAAAATGCTTAAACCTTTAAAGCATTAAGGCCAGAATTATAATCTTCTAGCAGAATCTGTCTTAAAAAATGCTTGAAAAAAGTTATTGTTACACTCCACGCAGTGTTTAACTATTTCCATTCTTGCAATATTTACATAGTCAAATCTCGTATACACGCCTCAATGGGAGTGCAAGTTATTGTAAGCTCCTTCTTGATTTTTTTTTACAGATGATTTAAGATTTCCAGTCATTAGTTATAAATACTGATTATATTATCAGTTGCTCAATTATGGTTACTAGATAATTTACTGTCAAATTTATCTTAGTGTGCAACAATTGCACATGGCCTGTAATACAATAAAAATATAGTTACTTTTTAATTAGTCATCCTCTATCTTCAGTCAGAACGTTTTGACCAGAAGCCAGTTTAAGGCAATCTGACCATCGGTATCTGTGACATAGTGATACTTTTTATCAGCATCGATTTATAAACTATTGTTTTCACTTGTTTTATTTATAGATGCATAGAGATGATGTTATAATTATTTATTCCCTTCTGTATGGATCAAAATAAAATTTTCATAAAATTGAAGGAAATGTTTGCTGTCAGCTTAAAATTGATATTATATGCTTTTTTGGGGGGCAGGGGGTGGGTGGGGCTGGACAATGATTATGATAAGATCAATACTTACTTATTGTTAGCTTACTCTTCCTGATGGTCAATTTATTGACATCAGTCTAGAAGTATTACAGGGGAAAAGCAAATCATACAAAGTCATGTTGACCTGGTGAAGCATTCTGCTGATTTTTCCTTCTCTGAGATAGTCTAACAGAACTGTGTAATTGTTAATTATTTCTTTGTTGATAATTTTATAGTTGCTTTATGTGATGGTAAGTTATGAATGAATTTTTAGTAAGACAATAATTCAATTTTATATTGATGCAAAGGAGAACGATGCTATTCTATTGTAGATAACAAAGTGCTTGTATAATTAAAAGCTAAAGTTGAACGAGGTTTGCAGATTTGTTCTTTCTCCTTGAGATTTTTTATGAGAATAAGTTGTACAAATGGTAATATTTTATCAATTGTGCCGGGTATATATTTATTCTGGATGTTGTTAGAATCAGCACATGTTGATCTATTTATCTCTTTGAATGAATGATATTGTCATTCAAAGGTATACCATTAATTGAGAAATAAGTTTTGGATGGAATCTGCAATATTTGCAAACAGGGATTTTATTACGCAGAATTTTACATATGAAAAATAAAAAATTTACCTGTAAATTTCCTGAAGTTGGAGATTTCCTTCTTATTCTATGTTAAAAAATTCCTGAAAATCTGGTTAAGTTAGCTGAAACCTTTTTCTTCTTAACGGAAGCCCTGGTTGCAATCCACAGTACGGGTTATAGTTACTGACTTGATGCTATATACCAGGTGGGAACACTTTTTAGCCCAGTCATGGCGTATCTTTGTGCACAGTGGTGTGTAACCTTGGTTGACAGTGGTGTGTAACCTTGGTTGACAGTGGTGTGTAACCTTGGTTGACAGTGGTGTGTAATCTTGGTTGATAGTGGTTTGTAACCTTGGTTGACAGTGGTGTGTAACCTTGGTTGACAGTGGTGTGTAACCTTGTTATACATACTGTAATTCATTTTATGGTTGTTATTTATGGATGGGAATATACATGCGTACATGTAAATGACATTGTTTATATAATGTATTACTATTTTATGGCAATTCAGTGGTACTAATGTAATCATAAGGATGGCAATTTTAAATCAGTTTCAAAGTGTCACAAGTAATAAATTGAAACAATGAAAAACTTTTTTTTTCTTCTTTACTACCCTGATTCAGTGACCCCTTATACTGGAATTAGTTCAATAGATATCCATATATACATCTGAGATTCACGAGATAACGGGTACATTGTTTGTATATATTTAAGTATAAAGTTATAATGGATCCCTATACTTTAACCAGTGTGGCCCCATTCTGCGCAGTTGATGTACCTTTCGACAGAATCAAGCATTTCAGCATTGTATCGTCTGTGTCATATCCACTATTTAAAAAAAGGTTGTGCAGTTTATTTTCATTAAGCTCTAACAAAACTATAGTGGCGTATTTCAGCTATAAAAAGGTTCATGTTACCTATGGAGATTATATGACATAATTATGAAGCGAATGGAAACTCAAAAAAATCACAAAGGCCAGATAAATATCCTAACATGGCACTAAGACTATGAGTATACTGTTTAAGAAATGTTTGCATACGAAGTCCACAGAGAAATCAAGGCTATGATCAACATGTTCCAAATATCACATGCAGTAAAAACACTTATTTAAATATTAACGTTGAAAACAAGCAATTTCATGATTCCTAGTTAAAGGTAAAGACAACCCAGAATTGAATGGATCTTTGAATTAAAGTTTATGCTAAAAAAATTGCAACAGCCAGGGAGTTTTTAAATTCTGAATGAAAATAAACAGGCTTTCGGCATTTTGAAACTATGAACAAGATGAAACTAGTTTGCATTAATAATAAAAGCTGTTGTAGGTCTGGGAATAAGTACTTATAGGACTTGTAACTTTTAATATTTGAATTTTGCTAACTATGTCTGAAAACTTGTGAAATAATACAAAGTATGTAAACATTTTAACCATATTATGAACTTTGTAATTGATATTTACCGTAGTTATAGATATGAATTATATGAGACGTCATAAATGCCCCCCAATGATCCACCATTTTGTTGAACTTAAGAAAGTAATTACTTTCTTATTGGAAGTCTTATTCCCAAAGATCTTTCCCATTTGTAAATGATTTCAAGATACATGATTTGCATAACAGATGTACTTATTTTCAGGGATTCATTTTTCCTGTAAGGACCCTTCATGCAGTAGGATGCAATGAACTGTCGTCAGAATAGAAAACCTCCTTCAGATGAACATACGTCAACCTACTCTTGTGTTCTTTATTGCATCTTTAATCACATCTGGCAAATAAACAATTTACAAACAACACTTAGTTTTATTGAAGTCAAAAGAATCTTTTGTAGAATTATCAAATATCCTTAAATTACTGCATGTGTGATTCTTATCACTACTTAAACCATCATCTCTGTCTGAAAATGAGGAAAGTTTCTTTCTAAAGTGAAAGATGTTTAGCGAAAGTAAGTCTTGTGTAAAACTATGAGTATTTTCCCTAATAATTATTATACAGAAAGCAGAATTTTTCCATGAATACAGCTTTTGAATATTTATGTTATTGATGTACATGTATTAAGGTTTTGAGTGACAGGTGAGCGATCCAGGTAATCCTGGACCTCTTGATACTGTTTAAGAGTTGTGACATAGTATTACATATCAAATCTACATGTGTAACTAAGCTGAGGATAGGATGTTATCAATTAAAGTACATGTCTAAATTATGGATCATAAAACGCAGCGATAATAATTTTGTTTGTTATAAGTGTTGGCTATTAGGCCTTACAAAAATATGTTTACTGTATCCCTACCTACCGCCAATACTAAAATTGATCACACAATGATCAAAATGTTTTTCCACCTTTTTCATGGTGGGGGAAGACCTCATGTTTCCTTTGAAACTTGAAATTTTTAATTTGATAAAATGCCTATTTTTACATAAATACATATTCAATGGAATTGTACAAATACATAAAATAAATGTTAATGCAACTTAATAGAATACATTTACACATAACAACTTTTTTGTTAATTAAAAAGTAAGAACCGATCTGATATAAAAGTAATATACGCATGCGCCAAACTGTTCGGCTGCACCTTTTTTGCTCAAGATAGATTTAATTTTACTGTCAAAACTATTGATTATAGAGACTTCAGTTTTGGAATACTTTTCCTTTGGTAAATCCAACGGCCATTACCAGACTAGATGGATGGCTGCTTCACATGAGAGTTTGTATGACCTGGGCCGAGATTTGAGGCCGCCACAAATTTACAGTTGTGAAGGTGGAGGTAACCCTATACAGAGATGTAGAATACAGAGATAAGCAACTTACACACAAGTAGTACACATATAACACTTCTTAGATGTCAGTTCAATATATACAATATTAACCTTTCCTAAAAGTCCAAAATTTAAATTATTGCTTAAAGTTTTCTTCAAAGGATTTTTAATGCATTTGCTAAATATTGTTTGTAGAAAATACCTAGTTACACTGTTTTCTCTGATTTTACTGATTTACCCGAAATTGAGATAGGCCTGTTATATTTATGGTTACAAAATATGGAATTCTAAGGAAAAAACTATAATTATTTTTACTAGCTGCAACAGTTAAATGTTTGAACTTCCAGAAAATGTATTTTTGTATGGGTAGGATTAACAGTGGCAGACTTTTATTTGCTACAAAATAAAACAAGTGCATGCATGATATTTTGAGAGTCTTAATAGTTCCTTACCTCTGTATTCTATGTCTCTGCCAGATATAACCACTGAACCATGAAAGCCCAATGGTTCAGATGCACGAGTACTTCCTGTTTTCTTTTTTTATCGACTGTTAATCAGTATGAATATCTGTTAGATCTCAAACAATATTTCTAAAAATGACACCTGATCAAGCCAGCGGATCATGCATGCACGGTCAGGAATATTCATATGAAGATCTAAATTATTGTTTCAATTTAAAAAGATTATATATAAAGCACTTTATACTCGGACACCGCACATAAGATATAAATGGTATCTCAATTGATTGCAAGTTAACGACTTTTTCCACAGAGCCGTCCCTTAGAGCATTATGATGCACTTAAGAAGAAATGCTATCATAAGTTGTATACGAGACATTAGCCATATTTGACTGGCACTTCGTTAAATAATAGTTGTTTGCTACATGAATCAAATCCGTTATCTATACTGTTGAGTACTTAGTTAACGGTTTCTAAGAGCGTTCAGATTGTTGAGCAACTGAAGGCAAACCTTAATCTGATTGGTCAAAATTAAGTAGCAGGATAACTTGGTGTGAAAGACCATCTTCAAAAATGCCAATTGAATTCTCCAAGTGACCCGAACTGAACTCTATACCACAACCCTAGCAGCGGTGAATAGTCACGTGTTTGCATGTAGCTACTTCAACTACTGAGTCATGCACTGTCGGATACCCCGGATACACTACTGCGCTATCCTTTGTTGTGTGATGTGGGCAACATGTAATCAATGAAGCAGAATCATTGGTTCAGCAGCGGAGCATCTTCCAAAATATAGCTAAATACACTTTTATTTAGTACTTAACAAATCCCAGTATGCCACCATGGTTATTGAAGAGGATATAATTGTGAACAACACATTTCGTTGGAAGGCGATTTTTCCACTACCTCATTTATATTTATGAATGCGAGATTTTGTCAGTCGATTATCCCTCGATGAATTATAGGTATTGTGGAAAATGTACATTGCCGTCAATGAGAGCAATGGAA
>JAULCC010619326.1:0-10329 GCA_032358795.1 Nuttallia obscurata
TTTCAATGAAATCTCTCGTATCTCAGATTTGGAAAGCGTTGTTAATATCGTGTACATTAAATAAGTTTGAAAATATTCGCTCGAGTCGCAAAATAAAGCTGTTTAACGATAATTAAAAAAATAAAAGATGTCAAGTCTTGTTTATTCATTTATTTTTGTGTCTATGTGAGAACTGTATTTTGGTAAATCTACAAATTGCACACACAGTTAATAAACAACTTTGATTTCAAAATAAGTAAAAACGGGTAAGGAGGAGAAATAAGGAAAACGAGAGTTATGAAATAAAGTTAGAAATAAAAGAAAAATATACGGAGATAATACGTGAGTATTAGAGCTACATACACACGACACGACTGAGATAAGAGGTCATGGTAACTAAAGTTGCAGATCATCTAATTCACTAAATATGTTTTCTTGATTTGAAAAATTCATTGCGACAAATATATGTACATAGTGCCATCCTCGATAATGTTTACTTTATCCGTTATTGAATTATTAAGGCAATAAAACATGATAAACGTAAAATACACAAACGTACCAATTTAAATATTTGCTCCATAACGAGTTACTTTAGAAATGCCTCGGTGTTGGTATGTAATGATATTTTCTTTATTGGACATCTTCTCTTCTCACTAAACGAATTGCTACATAAGTCCTATTTGTTTAGATTCATCCTCTCAATTTTTCTCTTTAGTTTTTTCCCAAACACACCGTCATCAAAACCAGACTTATCCCACATTTCTCTCATTTCTGTAAAAAATTCACATTCCATCAATATGACCCAGTCCTTCTCTAGCTCCTTTTGCAACCAATCTGAAAATCTCCTCTCATTCATAACATCAACCTTAGTGCGAAACAGATTATACTCTGGAATGAAATAGTTCGGACAATTTCCAATGCTTACCATCTTACTGAGTTTACTCAAGCACATTCTTAGACATTTAAGCAAATTTTTTTCCTCCCAAAACTCGACATCTGTCTCCTCAAGTGTCCAGAAAATTACAGTCTTCATGATGTAAGTTGAAATGATATCAAGGTCAGGAAACATTGGCTCTATGAACTGCTTCACTAAAACTTTTAGGATTAGGAAGCAAGCTCGCTGTGTTGAGTTGAAAGACAGTATCAATTTGGTTTCCGACATTCGAAATGAAATTCTCCATTCAAGATCCGAAAGGTTCTCATCTGATATCTTAGAAGGGATTGCTACGACATCAAATCCTGATTTTACAATTTCATCAACCATCTCATCTGGGGGCCAGCAACGAGATCGAGTTTTCCATTTGGTGGCGGATTCTGGCCATCCATTTAAGCAGCGAAATGAAATTGCGACGTCTACAGTGAAACGGCCGAAGTACGTTTGTGTGAATGCGGGACCGTGTGCAGTCCACTGGGGTAAATATTTGTTTAAACAGGTATACTCTGTGAGTCCTTTTCTCCCATGATAGTCAGCAAATTTCTTACTGGAGAAGTAGTCCTGTTGGTCTGGCCCCTGTATTACAGCAGGACGGTAGCAGACGATTTTGTCCATATTAGTACGATGCTCATAATGTGTGTGTCCATCAACTTCTGATGCGCTGCACTCGAAATACTGATCTTCTGTTACATAGGTTTCACAATGATTCCTGAATCTTCTTAACCAACAACATCCGGGTGGTATAAGATCGTTGTCAGTGACAACCAAAAAACCAAACAAATTCTCTGGATAGATGTCGTCTGTCTGCGTGTACACGAATCCTCTACAGCATAAGAAATCAACATCAGAACCGGATATGCATGAATTTTCAGAATAACTGCCAACAACTTCTGCCCAGTCACCACCCTTTTCGCAATAAACACATCGCCAAAAGCAATGGGCACCTAAATTGTACAGACGGTTATAATTAATCACGCATTTCAGAAGAAAGGGCGCCCGACATGTTGACTTTTGAACGATATTTTGGATATAGGTGGATACGTCTTGCTCCGACTCGTCATCCAATTCCATTGGCCCCCTCTATTGGTATGTCAATGTAACAGCTCCTCTCTTGGTATGTCAATTTGACAGCTCCTGTATTGGTATGTCAATGTAACAGTTCCTCTCTTGATATGTCAATGTAACAGCTCCTCTCTTGGTATGTCAATGTAGTATTTCTTCTCTTGGTATGTCAATGTAACAGCTCCTCTCTTGGTATGTAAATTTGACAGCTCCTCTATTGGTATGTCAATGTAACAGCTCCTCTCTTGGTATGTCAATGTAATATCTCCTCTCTTGGTATGTCAATGTAACAGCTCCTCTCTTGGTATGTCAATGTGACAGCTCCTCTCTTGATATGTCAATGTGACAGCTCCTCTCTTGGTATGTCAATGTGACAGCTCCTCTCTTGATATGTCAATGTAATATTTCTTCTCTTGGTATGTCAATTTAACAGCTCATCGAATAAAGCGCGGCAGTACTAGCACCATGATTAATGCGTATATATGCCATTTTGGAAAACCAAACTTCTATAAATACACCTATGCAATACCGATCCTTAAACTTGTATTATACTGTTTATCTTTATACAAATACCGACACTCCTATGTTAGACAGGCCGTGGAAATAACAATCATTTTACGAAAGAATGCAAACTTGGCATTCAAAACGATTTAGTCCGTAGAGTTCATTTTCTATATGGTGTGCTGTATTCGTATTGCACAACAGGGTTAAACTATTAAGTTTTATAGAACAAAGCCTAATCCCTAAGTAGGTTTCTGTTCTCGGGTAGGATAGTCCTATCCTATATGAATACTCATTGTGGATTCTAATAATCTAGGGGGTATCCGTGGCCGAGTGGTTTTAGTCGTTGACTTGTAATCTCTCAGCCCCTGACCGCTGTGGGTTCGAATCCCGGTCTGGGCACTTCAGATTTTTCAAGTGAGAAAGCCTTCCAGCTGGCTTGCGGTAAGTCGGTGGTTCTACCCAGGTGCATTCTGTGCCTGAAATAGTGTACAGAGGGTCCCCCGGGGTCTTCCTCCACCTGCAATGAGCTGGGCGTCGCGATATGACTGAAATACTGTTAAAGCGACGTTAAATTCCAAACAAACAAACAATCTAATAATCTACTATATATCAACATTTATAATATTGGCAATTTCAAATAAACAGGGAGTTTGTATTTAAAAGATTCGAACATACAATCGAATCACCAGGCTAAGATACAACAAAGCATTCCTTTATGTTTTTCACCTGAAGGTTTTGATTTTTGTAGAGAATTACGGAAACTTGAAACTTGAAACTTTTCAGTTTGATAAAACGCATACATATTCAATGGCGTTGTACAAATATATAACATAAAAATCGATGCTAATTTGTGGACAACATTTAGACTTTACTACTTTTCTGTTGTCAATTAAAACGTAAGAACCAATGTGATAATACTAATAAATCACAATGTTCAAAACACAATATAAACCTCATCATAATACTGAATAAAATATTACATTCATGACTTAAGAAAACCAAATACAGTGTTTTAAAACAAATGACGTGCGTATAGTGTCTACACGCTAAATTCAAATCAGTTCTTTAACACATATTCAATACTATCACAGTCACTACAATCTTTAAAATAATGCATAAAAGTCTTATAAGTAATGCAATTTCAGTTTCTTCTGAAAAGTTTCTGCAGTTTCTGAGCTTCTGATGCTGAGAGGCAACTCATTCCACAATTTTGGTCCCACACTTCAAAACCTTCTGTCACCAATTTTAAAAATGGTACAACATAACGTAAATAAGTTTCTTGTTGGGGTCTGTTTTCTTAAAATCTTTGTAAAGTAGTCAGCAGAGTTATCAACTAAGCAGCTGTACATAAAGGTTAAAATTTTGAATGTAATTCAGGGTTTTATGGGTAGCAAATAATTGGGTTTTTTTATCGTTTTTTTTTATTTTTTAATTACTTGAAGGCGTAAGTAGATTGCGATTTTTCTACTTTAAGAACTGTTTAGTCAAAAATTACAATTTTGTGAAAAAGTGATAGATCAATCAATACTTTACAAAACTGAATCCTGTCTGTTATATGTAAATAGTTTAATTACTAGAGAAGTCAATTGTAATTTCACGATCTTCACAATGGTAATCTGGATTTGAACAGCGCTGTGGATAAATTCACAGACTGAGAGAAACTTTATAGACCATTGTCCTTAGACTTATATCATGTTGAACATGTATCGGCGATATCAGCCTATTTGCACTCACACACATATTTCAGTTGTGCTTTGATACATGATACTCTGGTATAACAATGAACCATTTCTATTGAGGGGTACTTCAAACAATTACTTGTATACAAAAGAGTTGTTCAATTGGTGTTTACAAGAGTTTATTGCTGTATGACATTTGGCTGTTGTGTAAAAG
Organism: Nuttallia obscurata; assembly: GCA_032358795.1. Lineage (NCBI taxonomy): Eukaryota > Metazoa > Mollusca > Bivalvia > Cardiida > Psammobiidae > Nuttallia > Nuttallia obscurata. The sequence goes on from JAULCC010619326.1 coordinate 4,373, forward strand.
AGTTTAACCAACACATTAAGAGCATGTCTTAATTCACCTATTGATATTGCTCACAGAACCAAGGCCTCTGGTGAGGTCAATGCGTTTAAGTATACTGGCCCTCCTGATTTTCTAGACTTGTAATTGATGTTTTATTTTTCTAAAAAATCCCATAACTTTCTGGCGATGAACCGCTCCAGATAAGTGATGTTTCATTTACAGAATGGAGGCCCTAGCTGGTAGAAAGTGACGTTAATCATACAAACAAAACAGAATGGAGACCTGAAATGTAGGGAAATAGACCGAAAACCCTTTGTTATGCCTGTCTTTCAAGTCATTAGAAGGTCATTAAGAGGAACTGCAAGAATAATGTTAATTGCAGCTAGCAGCCAGATTATTCATTTGGGTATGTTTCTACTAAAGACATGGCGATGGAGTAACTTGTAAATTATATACAGCCACCAGGTGAGTGGGTCAGATTGCGATAGAAAATAGACATTGAAGTATTGCTGCCATATTAGATCTTCTTAAGATATATTTGGACCTCTCTGGTTAGTGGCAGTCTTTAAATGTTTCTTTATATACTTAATGATCCATTAGTCGGTAGACATTTCGTGTTAAAATGTATTATGTCAACGCAACTGAATGGAAAATAATTATTATTCATGAAACAAATTACAAACATTTATCATGAAATGTTTATGACATATATGAAAAAGTATTTTTATGTTTATTAAAGTTAAATTTCGCATCTTTGATGTATAAAACGTTGCAGAATTTTCCCTTGTCTAAATGCTTGCTAGTATGAACTCGAACCCATAAGATTTCGTTTAAATAACACGATTCATATTTCGAAATTTCACAGATGTTTCAAGTTGTCAGAATGTCTTCTTATTTATTTATTTTTAGATATTTTGAACAAATACATTTAACCCGCTGTTTAGGGGCCACCGTGGCCGGGTGGTTATAGTCATTGACTTGCAATATCTCAGCCCCTCACCGCTGTGGGTGCGAATCCCGGTCTGGACACTTCGAATTTTTCAAGTGAGCAGGCTTTCCAGCTGGCTTGCGGTAGGTCGGTGGTTCTACCCAGGTGCACTCTGTGCCTGAAATAATTACAGGGGTGTCCCGGATTCTTCCCCCACCTGTAATGATTCGTTTGTTTGTTTAGGAATTTAACGTCGCTTTAACAGTATTTCAGTCATATCGCGATAACCAGTTCAATACAGGTGGAGGAAGATCCCGGAGGACCTCTGTACATTTTTTCAGGTGCAGAGTGCACCCGAATTGAACCACCGCGCTACCGCAAGCCAGCTGGAAGGCTTCCTCTATTGAAAAGTCCAAAGTGCCCAGACCGGGATTCGATTCTAAATTTCAACTACAATGAATATAAAAATGGCTGTATACTCTATTATATAGTTGTTTTCAAGGAGGATAGAAGAATCGTAAAGACAGTGTATGGATACCTTATTGAATGTTCTAATGCCTTTAGTTTAACTGAAGTATTTGACATTATATAAGTAACAACACACCATGAGACATATTCAGGTCTGACTACATAATTACCACAGCGGTGAAAGGCTGAGAGATTGCAAGCCACCTATTATGAGCTGGACGTCGCGATATGACTGAAATACTGTTAAAGAGACGTTAAATTCCTAATGCAACAAACAAAATTAAACCGCCGTTTTGATTCCGACAGAAATAAAACAAGGAAGAAGTGGAAAGAATGAAAAGGAGTGATTTGTAGATAAAGATATGTAGATAAAGAGGGGACAGGAACAAAGAGATAAGGAAAAAAAGCAAATAAGTTGTTTATGTTATAAACATATCTATCACATGACCCGCCTTGTATTCTATTCAATATACCCATGTCATATTCTGTTTTAGTACATGTGTTACCTATCACAAACCGAACTTCTAAGTACTACAAAACACTGAAATAAATTGGGACAACAATTTTCCATTGTTTGTTTGTCATGTGATAAAAAGAATCTTACACTCGTTTTTATTTAATATAAAAATTTCTTCAACTCGTATCGGAAACTGTTATTAAGCTCGCAAAGGCTCGCTTAATAAAGTATCCTTATACTCGTTGAAGAAATTTTTTATATTAAATAAAAATTCATGTAAGATCCTATATTTATGAATTGGTTTCAACAATTTATAAAAACACAAAGGATATACAAACTGCAACTTTTGATATTACATATTTTATTTGTCAACAAAATACGTAGTTCAGAGAATATTACATAAAACACACAAGATGGTTATTTTAAAATGTCTACCTCACAATGTGCTGTTTGATGTTTGCAGCTAACACAGTCAACCGTTTTTGTATGGAATTATTACACTAACATTTATCATAACTTAATGCATGAAGTATCAATCTATCTGACATACTGTACTTATGAAATAATATCAGCAACATTTCTACTTGTTTGAGTTGATCATTTCAACTTTTTCTCTTAGTTTGCCAACAAACACACTCTCTTCAAAACTAGACTGTTCCCACATTTCTCTCAGTTCAGCAAATTCATCGCATTCCATTAATATGAACCAACCCTTCTCTAGCTCCTTTTGCAACCAATCTTGAAATCCCACCTCATTCATAACGTCAAGCTTAGTGCGAAACAAATCATACTCTGGAATGAAATAGTTTGGACAAACTCCATTGCTCACCCAATTAATGAGTTTAGTCAAGCACTTTCTCACACAGTTCAGCAAATTTTTGTCATCCCAAAACTCGACATCTGTCTCCTCAAGTGTCCAGAAAATTACAGTCTTCATGATGTATGTTGAAATGATATCAAGATCAGGAAACATTGGCTCTATGAACTGCTTCACTAAAATTTTTAGGATTAGGAAGCAAGCTCGCTGTGTTGAGTTGAAAGACAATATCAATTTGGTTTCTGACATTTGAAATGAAATTCTCCATTCAATATCAGAAAGGCTTGTATCTGTTATCTTAGATGGGATTGCTACGACATCAAATCCTGATTTTACAATTTCATCAACCATCTCATCTGGGGGCCAGCAACGAGATCGAGTTTTCCATTTGGTGGCGGATTCTGGCCATCCATTTAAGCAGCGAAATGAAATTGCGACGTCTACTGTGCAACGACCGAAGTAATTTCGTGTAAACACGGATCCGTGTGCAGTCCACTGGGGTAAACATTTGTTGAAACAATCGTAGCAAAGTCCTCTTCTTCCATGGTAGTCAGCAAATATTTTGCTGGAGAAGTAGTCCTTCTGGTCTGGTCCCTGTATTACAGCAGGACGGTAACATACGACTTTGTCCATGTCATTATGATGCTCATAATGTGTGTGTCCGTCAACTTCAGTTGCGCTGCATTCGAAATACTGATCTTCCGTAACGTACGTTTCACAATGATTTCTGAATCTTCTTAACCAACAACATCCGGGTGGTATAAGATCGTTGTCAGTGACAACCAAAAAACCATACAAGCTCTCCGGATTGATGTCTTCCGTCTGTGTATACACGAATCCTCTACAGCATAAGAAATCAACATCAGAACAGGATATACATGAATTCTCCGAGTAACTGCCGACAACGTCTGCCCAGTCGCCAGCAACATCGCCAAATACGCATCGCCAAAAGCAGTTAACACTTGCATTATACAGTCGGTTGAAAATAATCACGCATTTCACTAGGAAGGGCACCCGGCATGCTGACTGTTGCACGACATGTTTGATGTAGTTGGATATATAGTCCTCCGATGACTCATCCAATAATCGGGGATCCCTGTTTTGATTTAGCGCTGTAGCAGCCCTTCGTGAAAAACACGACCGTACTGTTCCCATTATTAACAATTATGTACGTCGGTTAGGAAAACCAACATTCTATAAATAAACACATGCAATGTAATACCGACAATCCTATAAAGATAAGCGGTTAAAGACGGTCAATAACATAACAAAGGGCATGTCATGTTTTCATAGAAGTATATTTTTCAGTACAAGATCAAATGTCCGTAAAGGTTTAAAAACAGAGACAGTTATATCTCTTAGCAGTACTCAAACGAACTGTATGTCTAGTCTAAAAGTGTATGACTTATGTACATGGATATCATACTGTAAATTATAAATGACCAGAACAGTAACAGTACATACATTTACGGTACCATCAATCAATATCAATCAATAATACGTTACTGAATAATATGTAGAATTTAAACAGTTACATGTATATAAGTACACGGTGTCGCTTTTCGAAAACCTATCAAAATAAATAAGGTAAACTATACATTTTATTTTACTCTTAGTTAACATGAAGACTTTGTATTTGATCATTAACCATTTCCTATGTATGACAATGTATACGGACATGAACATAATTCAGAATGAGTCAAAAGTTGACCAAAATCAAACTTGCATAAAGTGGGGAATGTTATAATCTGGAAATAAAAACAAACATACAGGCAATGACAGCTAAAATACAAAACAAAATATCGCCATTGACAATCATTACAAAAAAAAACAGAAAAAGATATTCCACGTATTGATGTTTAAATCAAAACACTATTTAATGCGGACTACATATCGTGTCTTTTAATCTTTTCTAAATGGACGTAGGTAGATTTGCTGATGAGGACGGTCATTTCTAACAAACTGGAATCCGGTTCATCAAACATCATACTACCAATCGTATATTACGATCATCAAACATCATACTACCAATCGTATATAACGATCATCAAACATCGTACTATCAATCGCGTTTTACGATCATCAAACATCGTACTACCAATCGTATATTACGATCATCAAACACTGTACTACAAATTGTATATTACGATCATCAAACAGCGTACTACCAATCGTACATTACGATCATCAAACATCGTACTACCAATCGCATATTACGATCATCAAACATCGTACTACCAATTATATATTACGATCATCAAACATCGTACTACCAATCGTATATTACGATCATCATACACCGTACTACCAATCGTATATTACGATCATCAAAAATCGTACTACCAATCGCATATTACGATCATTAAACATCGTACTACCAATCGTATATTACGATCATCTTAAATGGACAGTACTAACCACTCAAACTTATGTCGTACGACGTTTATATAAATATACGTTGTTAATTTACAAAATTGTGTGAACTAGATACCCCACGAGATACAGCATGGGGACAGTTCAAGAAAGGGCCCACTTTCATACGCTATTTCTACCATACTACATGTAAAGTCACTTTGATGCTATACTTATTGAATACAAGAGTTCACTATAATGATAGTAATTTAGCGCAGTACTACAGTAGGATCAGTTGATTTATTGCTGTTGAAATTCTTTAGACGAAGAGGTCATCATCCTGTCATTTACGTAGTAAATATCAATGCGGTTCATTTATGACTCAACTTTATATTTTAACATCGAGTGTACCTAGGTTTTGGGGTAAATTTTATGCTACCAACAAGGGAATCCTTGTCGCCTATTGTGGATGTTAATAATTTGTATTTGTTATTTGGTTTTGCGATTTGATAGCATATCTGCAGAAACTACCAATATTTTTTAATTTATTTTCCGCCTGTTCTCAGGTGTCGCACACTGCTGCATACCATCCCATTTATTATTTGTTATCGGTGTAGTGTGTTCGCGTATATATACTACTCAAAATTTGCTAAGGTTCACTTTTTCTACAGTCTGTTACTTTTGTGTATTTGTGATACATATGAAAATTGCTTAAAAGGACTTTCCAGTCGTTAGGAATCGATTCCACATCCTGGCGACATTGCTCTGTGATACCCCAAGGACATTGGCAACGTGCCTTTGTGAATGGCCAGCCTCCAACATTCCAATACCCCTGTTCATCTCATCTTAACTAAGACGACGTCTAACCTGCCAGGTTAAGCGATGCCAGGCCGTAATTAATGCCCGCGGACACCATACTCGGTATTAAACACCCTACGCCAACCATTTCCTGATTT
>JAULCC010619338.1:0-10329 GCA_032358795.1 Nuttallia obscurata
TCAGTACATTCAGCACATATGTCAACTTAAGTGTTTGCAACAAAAAATCCGCTGTTCAGGACTTCTGTCCTTTGATTTGTCTATGCCATTAGGTCATGTAAAGTTTACAAACAATGGCCTGTATGATAACGTCTACACTTGAATCACAACACTTTTCTATTGCAAGCTATCTATTGAACACTTAGTAATTAACGATAAATATTATTCATGGGGGCTTTGGCAATGATTACCGTACTTTTATGCATAGTGGCCGGTTATGTTGACTGAAACCGAATTAGATCATATGGCATTAGCAAGCACGAGTAACCAGAAGACTGCTCATTGTGTTTATCACGCAGAGGTAACTAATACTGAATGGAACGTATTTTATTGTAAATTGCAATTCTACATAGCGAGGCGAACACCTTCAGATTAAAATTACCATACATTGCATTACTAGCACCCTATATGATGCATTCTAGTATACATTATTAAACACGGACATGTATAGTTACAGCATTTCTTCTTTTCTGCTTGATATGTCTTGTCGCTAATTTGTAAAGTTACATTTCAGAAACATTTGATTTTGTTTTATCGCATTCACTTTTGGGCGTACAGTACATTAATATGATGCATGTTAAGCCTAAAACAAGCTATTAAGCAACAGCATTTACCCAAGATTAGAATTGATAAGTGTGTGATATGTTTGTCAACTGTTATTACTGTCAAATTAAATTAGCAAGTTACAACAAAAGGGCGTTATTATCATATATATAAGCTTTCATACCCGATAGTAAAAAGTATGTAAATAAATATGTTTTCCTCCCGGTGGCCTCATAAGTTATCATACATCTCCAGTATATGTCCTAAATTGAAAGTAAGATTCGTTGCAACACAACACTAAGCATATTCATCACTTAGATAGTATGTCCGCCTCAAATAGCACATATTGTTATTTTCATTATTTATATGTCTAATTTCAGATAAGCACCACTGGGAATTTCACGAGGCACATGAAACCTTCTACCAGAAGCCTGACTGAGTTTGGTTTTACAGTGGATCCAGCCCTTGCTACATTATGATCAATCTTTGGCGAATAATTCATTGTCCCCGTATCAGTATGACGGATGATAATCGGGAAATACTAGTTAAAGTTAATATTTGCAAAGGTTTTGTTTAGAATCCTTTGTTACGTTGATAGATGGTACTTTTATATATGAAAAGGTGGCTTTATTTATATATGGATTTGCCTTTCGGCGATTATGTCATGGACATATGGCGTTTTAAAATTGCAATTAAATTTAACGAAAATGACAAGGAAATTTCATTCTACAGGAATTGTTCATAATCGTGCAACTACATTTGGATAAAGACTATTGATACTACATTGTCCAACACGGAATAAAAACAAAACGTGCTGAGGAGGAAGCTAAGACTAATAGTGTGTACGGTTGAGGCAGAAACGGTGATGCATTTCTAGGTGGTATTCAAATCATACATTTACGTTTTCTAAAACTTTATTAGTGAAGGTTTTCAGCTAGGAATTAACAGACGTTTAGGACGACGAAATTTGGACTGTTTTCATTATTAGCAGCACCATTATACGTCAGTTACAAAGGTGACAACACCGGAAACTGGGTTGAATATTTTGGTCATTTACTCTTTCAGTTACGTAGTATACTGTTAAAATCGTCAGAGTTGCCCTGCTTTTTACTGATGGAGTGTTGTTGGCGATCTCGATAACATTTCAGAATACTGCAAAGAACATATTCTTACTCGACAAATGTCACTTTTGCTCGGCCATATCATACAAAAAGTACAAATGAAATGATTGCGCTTCCAACCACATACCTAAAAAGTGTTGGTACTGAAGTCGACGAGGTATAGTTGGCTTGTATTGAGAGATTCAGATAAATATTTCATAAATTCCGACATCTAGAAGTGACTACAATTCGAATGGTAAATAAATCTGGAAATCACGTCGGCCACTGCTAAACTAATTAAACATTGCTTCTCAAAAACTGTAGTTTTGCTTCCACTGATATATTTCAAATGAACTGTATTTGCTTGGGTTAAAAGGAAGACATGAGTGTGTTAGGAATCCAAATTAGCTTTGGTGTTTCGAAATGAATATTTTGACAGAGCATCGAGGACAAAGTTGTTAAGATTTTATCATCAGGTTTATATAACAATACGGTTATGTTTGTCACATACGTGCCTGTTTAACAGACATTGTGTGGTAAGACCATCCTTATATAGTTAGACATATAGAAGTACATAACAACGCTGGACATAATTAAATAACCTCCTTAATCATCAGTTAAAACATCAAGTCGTCTGCAGACAAAATGTAAACATTCATCAGATAGTGTTGACCTTTTGTTTTAAAAAAATAAATATGTGCCTTTCACAAACTGTTTACATAGGAACAATGTTGATCATCAGCAACTATTCAAGCGCAAAATCGTTATAAGGTACGAGTCGCACCGTATGGTTTGCATTGCCCTATGAGTCCGATTGTCAATTTCTATTGGAAAACAAATACACGCTAATTGATGACGCTTTGGGAATTAATTTGTTTTAGCCTACACAATCTACTACCAGGTAATATCAAAGTAAACACGTTGAACAGCAACGAATTATTGTAAAAGGATTATAACTGTGTGTCTGAAACTGGTTGTCGATATCGATCTGGTAGTAATGCTTTTTGCGTCCAAGACGATGCATTTTTATTGCATTACAAATCTTATGGCTTACGTTATTTGAGCACAAAGCTATCAGTCGATAAATGTTATAAGACATTACTTTTAACTATTTTTCTTATAAATAAATTGCAAAGAGAGTGTTTTTAAAAAGCCTTATAAAGATGAGTATCTTTGGAATACTTAAACGAATATGTAATAAACAAGGTGATGTGTTATCCAGAGGATTATTTTGAAGAGAATGAAATACCAATGAAGTTTGTATCTTAATGTCAACTTGTAAGAAAAATGGAAAATACGACAGCATCAACCGTTATTGTCGTAAGTTCATATTTTAACTTCACACAAGAAGTAATAAACACAACTGATTATGGAGAATTCTTGAATTCGACATCAAACGTCACGTCTACAAACGTTTCGTCAACAGATATAGAAACTGTCTTCGTACACGTGCCAAAATACGGAGTACCAGTGATGGTACTGATATGCATCGTTCTCGCCGTGTTAATACTTTCTACAATAATGGGAAACGTCTTTGTAATTGCAGCTGTAGTGCTGGAGAGAAGTCTGCAAGGTGTATCAAATTACCTTATTATGTCATTGGCTGTGACAGATTTGCTTGTTGCAATAATTGTGATGCCTTTAAGTCTAGTGAACGAAGTCAGCGTGCATTGGTACCTAGGCAACGCTTTATGTGATTTTTGGATATGTGTTGACGTCTTGTGCTGCACTGCATCGATCTGGCACCTAGTTGCAATTAGTCTGGATAGATTTTGGGGTGTTTCAAACATAGATTACATTAGACGCAGGTGCGCCAGACAGATTATGCTCATGATCCTAGTAGTATGGGTTGTGTCTGTAGGAATATCAATACCGCCTTTATTCGGATGGAAAGATCCGAACAACGACCCCGAGAAACATGGCGTTTGTGTGATTAGTCAAGATCTAGGGTACACAGTCTTTTCGACACTTGGTGCATTCTATTGTCCTCTTGTTCTGATGGTGTTTTTAAATTTTAAGATTTATATAGCAGCGAGGACGCGGATACGAAAAAAGAATTTCGTAGGAAGGAATAAGGCAGTTACTAGTACTCTTACCCAAGCAGATATGAAAACAATAGGTCGAAGTTCGTCCCTTAGTGAAGATGAAGGTTACACAGTGTACAACGGTTCGATGGCCGTCACGTGTGCTCTAAACGATGAAATGCAAGTATCCGAGGGAGAAAACGGTACGCCACTTAATAGTGGATATTTGTCCGTTCCTTCTCCATCCAATTGTAGAAACAATGGTTATAGAAGTAATGGGCATATTACAAACACAAGCAATAGTCATATCTCCGACAATGGAACTGGTCCAAATCAGGATTCGATAGTGAAGTTCAGTGACAATAATAACCACAAACTTGATATGCTTAAGCGTAAAAAGAAGAGAAGAGACGCAGATAAAAAGAGAAAAGACAAGATGGAGATGAAACGGGAAAGAAAAGCAGCTAAAGTTCTCGGTATTATCACGGGGGCATTTATTGCTTGCTGGTTGCCATTTTTCATCATTGCTGTATTAGCACCTTTTTGTGGACAATACTGTTCGATTCCCGACTCGGTGTTTAGTTTTTGTTTGTGGTTAGGATATGTAAATTCATCATTAAATCCAGTTTTATATACTATATTTAATCCATCATTTCGTAAAGCCTTTCATAAGATCATGTATGGTAAATACAGATTGAGAGGCTAAATGATAAGTAACTTATTGTTATACAATTTCCTGCAATTATGTTTAAGTACATAACAAACTATCGTTATCGTGATAAATCTCTGTGATAAATGTTAATAGTCACGGTGGGGAATCAGTCATAGTAGTCACGAAGATTTTTGAGCAGATGCGCGTAATATGAAACGAAAAAGGGATTTTTTATAATTATATCCTTCCATTTTCTAACAGCATGCCGTGCAAGGAAGGCTCGCTAATAAAACATTTCAGTCGGTATCATTTTTCTTTCTTGGAGTCAAAAACGATGAAAACACCGATGGTTCGTGAATTGTACTCGTTTATATTATCAAAATCGAGACTTGTGTTTGACTTACAGGATTAAACTGGACATTTTTTAGCAAAAGATGTAGTACCGACTGGAAGGTTTTATTAGCAAGCTTTCCGTGCACATCGTGATTAGTAGAAAATTGACGGATATTATTTAGAAACTACCCTTCTCTCGTCTCAAATTCTACGCACTTGGTGGCCGGTTTGGTAGACATCGTATGAACATTCGTATACTTATTTTACATGCTTCTTACGAACATTCGTCTTAATCGAATGTTATTTATAATGCCGACCGCCATGATATGTACAAAAGTACTTACATATCGTGGAAAATATTCGTAAAGTTTGCCCTTGGTTTTATCAAACTTAGTATGAACATTTTTATTGTACGAACTTCGTACAAATTTCCAAATTCTTCGATGTTTTATTAGATTTACGAAGAATTTCCACGATAGGTAATTAATGTTCGTATGTATCATGGCGGCCGTTATTATATTTTGCAGACTATGACGAATGTTTGTACAAACGAATTTAAGAAAACAACATACGAACGTTCGTACGAAGTTTCATAAAACGGCACCTGTTCTATGATGTTCGCGAATTTCCACCATTATTGTTGGTACTAAATAAAATGATAAAAATCATGCTCATAATGAGCACTTAGGTCGATAAATGTTATCTCAATATGAAAATTGCATTTTTTATGTTGTGCTGACATGTTCTTTCATTTCACATAAATAATCAGAAGGGTGCATTATTGAACAATATTTAAAAACAAAAAAAGAAGATATTTGAGCATAATTTCCATAATTTGTAATTCTCGAGTCAACAGCAAACTAAGAACACACGTTTCCCATCGTATGAATATTCTTACCAGACATGCACCGTTGTACACGTACGTATTGTGTTCTGTCCACAGTTGGTTAAATATTTCAATTTGCATGTAATGCATGTGAAGTACATATACATTTTTTGTCCGAATGGGAAGTGATCTTGTTCTGTTTTCTTTCTTTTCTAAAACAGTGTTGTCTTGCACTGTAATATGTATATAGGACAATGTATTTGAAACACACAGCTTTTGATAAAATGTTTAACTGTAAGTTTTTTGTTGTATTCACCAATATTTGCAATTGAACTATACAATATATTTGAAGATAGTCAACTAATTTCATTTATAGTTAGTTATATCTGTCGTCGTACCTCTACAACATTAAAACAAAAAGTGTTGCTTAAATATGCACACTTACATGTACATATAGACACCACTATTTATAACTCGGTCAAAAATATAACGCTTGCGTTGTTTCATGTCAACATAAGCACAGATGACACAAGAACCAACTGTACATGCAGTATTAGTACATGTAAACGTAGGCTCCAATGAATATATTCCGCTAAGTAAAACACTATGTACACACATTCAAAGTCATATATTCGAACTAGATAAGACCAACTAGATAAAAGAACACGCGGCACTTTGATATGTGGTCTAGAATACAATTACACAAATACACATAAATATGTTTAATGCAAAGTTTAGATATGTTGTGTATTCTTCTTTTTTTATACATAAGGTACGTTTCAGGCAAAATTAAGCTCGACAATTCGATTCATTATCTTTAGCATATTATCATATGGCTTTTATGTGAGTGTGCAGTTTTAAGCAGAGGTGATTTGAATGTTAGTATAAAAGGCTATTTGTTTTACTGAATGCTTTTAAAATCAATTCAAAGTTCATCACGTGTTTATCTACGATAGTTTTGTTTCTAGAGAAAATTATTGAAAGGCATAGTTTAGCTGGTAAAGTTTTAATTATTTAGTTTTAATACATATTTAAAGCAAATATGATGAAGCAGTCTGACTTAGCTTATTCCAATATGATACATCACTTCTAGGATGTCAAAGCATTTCGCATGTGGTAATTACATCCGAAGGGATAAACCGATGCAATTATTTGTGCCATCAAAATGGAAGATGTAATTATGTAATGTAAGTCCGCTGACATCTAACATACAGCTGACAAATTATAAAATCGATAACTCTCCCTCAGAAACAATACGCATATTTCTTTCTGGGGCTAATGCTACAATGTATATTTCAACGGAGTGTAAAAATGATAATTGGGGTTTAACGCTTTTCAGCTCAATCTAGATTGCTTTGATAATTTGCGTGGAGAGTGGAGTGAGGATTTTTTCGAACTATTATGTAAACAAGTTTCGACATTTATCTGAACAAGCGCCGTCGATAAAATCTCGCGTATCTTAGCTGTGAGTTGGGTTTTACGGCACCGCAACACTGTTTATGTTATATGGCGCCATTCAGGAAAAAAAAATGTTGGATCAATCTCACTGACATCGGGATAAAAAAAATGGGGTATGGATCCAACAATTGCTGGATAATCAGAGATGTAGAAACACCATATTCAAGTTCAAATCCTGTTAGTAGCCTCTTTCTATCATGGCAAGGTTAAGCAATGGTCCAATTTCTTGTGCTACATTGGCACGCCCCTGACCCACATGGTGCTCGCGTTTATGAAAATACATGATTGTATGTTATATTTTGCTGGTCAGAATTAAATTGTATCTTTGTCTTGTTCATTTTTGTTTAACTTTCACATAATTATTATAAATTAAAAAGCAGTTTCATAGATTCATCTTAATTGTTTTCAAAATTAACAAATTTATTTGAAGTGACGATTTCAGCTCTCTTTGTCATTATTATTAATTTTCATATTCTTTGCAAATGAACAATTGTAATTTGGAAAATAATTATGATATTCAACAGAAAATGAATTTATTATCGCACTATGAGCACTATGAAAAATCAACTTTAAAGTGATTAGTTCAACTCTTTTTATGTGGTACATTGTAATAGAACATACGAATAAAAACAAACTTAAAACTGAATGTTCAATAGATACTATATGTTTTCAATATCTGTAATTTTATATGTTTAAACATAGTTTCATTTATTAAAAGGTTTACACAATTGATAAAACATGCACATGATATTCAAAAACGAGTTTTTTAAAGAGTGCTGATTTCTTGGTATTTTGTTAAATTGTTCGGTCACATAGTTGTTTGCGGAAATACCTTCTTTGCAAAGATATACATGTTCATGCAAATTAAACTCTAAATCAGCACTCCAATCACGAAAGTAATATCATTAAATATCAGCTGCAGTTAGATCTTGTTTAGATTTAGTGAACTGCTATATATTTATCTACTAACCTATGTACAAAATGAATTGCGATGAACAATTACTGTATCAACTATATTCTCACTGCCTTCATTTAGCGATATTTATACCAATTGTTTGCATCCACTCGTTTTTCGTTATACATAAGCTGCAGGGCAGCATGTACATTTACTAGGTCATGGTTTATTTCTTCTTGTACTTTTACATGATCATTTTCTGTAATTTTGTGAAATGACTTTCCGTCAAAAGTTTATAAAACTCAACATAACAAGCGCCGCATTGAATATTAGTACTATCAATTATCATGGTTATCGAACATTGTAGGTTAATACATTTCAATAAGAATTGTTGAAATCAAAACATTAATTTGTTTTGGTACTTCGTATTAGTGTGTTCACAAGTAAGTACTGTGTACAACCCAAACTGTATATTGACTAATTACAGAGTTATCGCTCTATGTTGCTTTTTGGTCCCGGAATTAACTTAAAGAAAAATGACAGAAATTCCATAAATTTCAAAACAATGGTTAAACACAGCGTGAGAAAACAAAGTAAACCATCCCCAAATTTAAATATTGACGAATTATAGAGATATTGCCTTAAGTTACATTGATAATCATTTATGCAAACTTTTTGATGCAATGTCTTCTTTTGTCAGGAGACTTTTGCATGGTGATTCTACATTTTCGTGACTTAATATACGTGTTCACCCTTGAATTAATATTTCATCAGCACGATCGCATTGTGGGATGCTGGTCGTAGCTTAGAGTGTTAGTTAATTTGAAGACTGATAATGTCCTTTGTATAAAAATTGTGCGACTTTTTGTAATATATATCCAATAACTTTTACAAGAAAATAAATAATTTAAGATATTATTATAGTTATACTTTTCTATATACACTTATCAGATTGAATTCTTTTATAAGCATTTGTTTCAGCTTAAAATAATGTGCGAAAAAGGAAAAAATGATCTAAAATATGCCAAATTATCAAATATGTTGACATGTAAATCAGTATCTGTATTTAAATGATTCTTAAACGCTAAGATAAGGAGCAAAACATATACTGATATCTACTAAAGTGCAAAACTGTCTATCAAAACCGACCAATAACTGGTTTCAGTAAATCATTATATTGTAATGAATTTGTTTTTAAAAACCTTTGATATGTGTGTTTAAGGGGTTTACTACATAAAACAATTAATTCTGTACTAATTTTTTGTTTAAATAAAATGACAAATGTATGAGATAAAAAAGAATGTGATTTCTTTACAATGAATCCCACACAAACTCGACGGCAGTTCTGCAATAACTTTGATTGGCACAGACTCTCCTATATGTATAACAGATGCATACAAGATATTTTCATTGGTAACCTTTCATCAATTCCTTTTATAAATATTACGTCTCTTGTATTAAATTATTGCTGGACAGTTATTGTGTTTGTTTTAAATGCACCAACGATGTCGTGTTGTTTAGAACGATATATATCAATTTCGCGTCCTGTGTTGCACGTAATCATAATAATTTTTATCTTTTATAATGTTTCTTTTGATAATTGTTAATACAAACACGTTTTGTTTTATAGTAAACTATTCCATCTTCTCCTTTTGAATCCCCGCAGTCCAAAAATGATCAAGGTGTTACACTGAATTTGTGTTTACAAATCTAACTGTGCAGAGCGCATCGTCTGACAATTATTTGCAAATGTAGCTGTACATCTGAAAAGAAAGCAGTAATTCTGATAATCAATTATTCACATAACCATGATTGCTATTTTCTATATAACTATGGATAATCAGTAACTTAAAAGTGTAGCTGAGTTCGTTATAACTTAATAAAATGAGGGTTTGAGTCCGAGTCAGGTCATTCAGTATTTCATATGACCGTTGTCTTTACCCAGAGTTACCTGCGGTCTTCCGTCACCGTGTACGTCTTAAAAGCTGTAATATGACTTGAACTGTGTAAATCTGGCTTAAAATCTAAACAAAATCAAAAGCTAAATTAGTGAAGTTATTAAAGCTGTTCGGTATAAGATATATGTAACAATATGTATACCTAACAGGTACATAAAATATTTCAAATTGTAGACTTCTTAACAAAATTACTCTTGTTATTCTTGATGAGACAATGGTAGTAAGTGAAGTAAACAATTCGTTAAGATAAGCATGTTTTCGTAAAGCCCTTTTAGATAAGTTTTTGTTTAGTTTTGTAAGTGAAAGGGAACGACACATGTGCTCTACCGAACACCTATCTATATTGGCTTTTATCCAGAAGGATTAAAAATGTTCGACACTTACATTACAGCCGTAATCAGAGTTCACCAAACGGTTTGATATGTTATTGGTAAATGATATGGGTTTACAAAACCAACTAGAACTTTTAAGTAGTTTGAATAGAAATAGAGTTAAACCTTT
>JAULCC010619349.1:0-10329 GCA_032358795.1 Nuttallia obscurata
GGGGTTCAGTCCCCACATGTATCAGTGCTATACACTGGGCATGTTAAAGAACCATAGTTCTCTACAGAAGAGTTCTGCGTATCCGCTTCCCTCTCTTTGGGACGTCCATTAGCCCTAGCTGGCAAAAAGTGACGTAAATCAAACAAACAAAACAAACAAGTTTTATCACAAATTTTTTATAGTTTATCTCACTTTCAAAAACACTACAATATATATACTTGCATGAGCAAGAATCACACAAAATTTAGAAAGTACATCTCACCTTTCAATTTAGAATACCAATATTTTGTATAACTGTAACATTTCTACATTATAAAAATAAAAACTTTTATCTGACTTTCCAATTAGAGCTTTTTTTTATTAATTACACACACATTCGAAAGTTAACCTTTAATTCCTGTCATGTAAGTTTTTAAGTTTATCTGATATAATAGCAAATGTTCATCTGATCCTCAAAAATTAAAACTCTTCCAAAAGCATGACAACATTTAAATCTGTGCCATTTGCAACAGTACTTTGAAGAAAACAAATAAAAAAAAGTTTATCTGACTTTCCAATTAAGTTAGAACTGTGAACTGTTTGCAGTACTCTAATATGTTTTCCCCAGGTGACCTTGCCAGACCTGTCAGAATTTTAAATAACTCTTCAGCTAAGCAATGAAGTGTGAGAAGTCTACCACTGATTAACTTAAACAGCATTTGATATCAATTATTCACTATGTTCACACATCATAGCCATCCATTCATCAGAGAATGAGTGCTTTCACAACTCTGAATAAACAGGCAGGCTGTAGAAAATACAATTAATTGCAGATAAATCCCTATCTAATCCTGTGTTTAGTATAATTTAATGGCAACTGTATTGATTATTAGCTTGTAATTATTTCACATTTGGTTTGTTACAACAATAAATCACTTTGAAATTTCCAACACAAATTTCTAGCACACTTTATATCATATCCACCCACACATTTACATTACTCTATAATTATAAGATATTCAATTTTATTGCTTTACTAAGAATAAATCATCTTAATATAGGCATGTCTTGTTGCAAATTCTTTTCATTTTAACTGCATTTTAATTGAATAACCTTAACTGTTGAAATTACATATAATTGAATCTTTCCGATTTGAATGGCATTTTAAAACTTGGCCCAGACATCATGCCTGCAAACATTTTCGCCAAGTTTGGTGATGATTGGATGAAAACTGTCCGACTTATATAAGAAGCGGACATTAGGCTTATGTGGCCATTTTTTGATAATTCATAGGCCACTGTCCTTATATAAGAAGCGGACATAAGGCTTATGTGGCCATTTTTTGATAATTCATAGGCCACTGTCCGACTTATATAAGAAGCGGACATTAGGCTTATGTGGCCATTTTTTGATAATTCATAGGCCATTGTCCGACTTATATAAGAAGCGGACATTAGGCTTATGTGGCCATTTTTTGATAATTCATAGGCCACTGTCTGACTTATATAAGAAGCGGACATTAGGCTTATGTGGCCATTTTTTGATAATTCATAGGCCATATTCCAAAATTGCCTTAGGCAATTAGGTCTTTTCTATGTAAGTCTTAAAAATTAAAATCTGAGTGGCAAACAGTTTGAATCTCAGATCAGAAATCACATTTTGCAGCGGCTGATCTAGATCCAAACTGTTTTCATTTTAGGTATTATCACTATTCAGGTCCCACCCTGAGAGGGTTAATATGGAATGAAAAGGTTAATATGGAATGAAAGCAACTTTAGAATTCTAACTTCAGCAGAATGGCACTTTTTATAGCTAGTGCTGAAAGAGTTAAACACATTTCACAACAAGACACAAGTGCATACATTGCATTTATTAGTCAGTCATCAAAGAGACACACACATTATTGTTTCTTTTAATAAGATAAAATGTCTGCTTCAAACAACTTTTACACTTTTAATGACCTGCACTTGTTCTTGGAAAATCCACATCCAACTCTCTTTTAATGGAAGCTTAGAGATGCACTTTCTTTCTCTGCAACAGAATCGATAGCATTGGAAATTGCACTGAAATTTTAAGCTTTATGAGGGTGGATCCCAAAAGAACAATCTTACTGCTCAATGAGATAATACTTGGCTTTAGAAACTGCCTGTTGTAAAAAGATACTCTTTAAAACTATGCAAATAACTTTGAAACAGTAAAATTGAAACAGGGCATTTGGGAGTTGACTTTCTTTGAGTAAACATGTTTCAATTTTAGTTGCAATTTCAGTTTATTACATCTTTTAAACTTATAAAAACATGCACTTGAGCTGAACCAGCAATTAGTGTCAATGTAAACAACACTGCCCTCAACCTGATGAATATTCATAACTGAATATTTTATTAATGAATATTCATGAGCAATACTCACTTTTACATATGTATTTTACAGAAAATTCATTTCAGTAGGAAAGAGTTTAGAGAGTTAAGATTTGTGACCTTGACATTGGACACACAAACCTGAATCATGCACTCTGCATGTTGTACTGTTGTTGTGAACATTTGACACACAAGCATTTTAAAATCCATGGATGGATGTAGGAGAAAGAGAGCCGACATGAAATTTGAGGGTAATACATGTAATTGACCTTGATTTGTGACCTTGAAGTTTGACACACATGCTTGAATCATGCTCTTTGCAGGTCGTCTTGTTGTGGTGTACTTTTATGCCAAACCAATTTAAAATCCATGCATGGATGTAGGAATTACAGAGTGGACATCAGACTTCATCTACTGACTGACAGACATCCAGATGGATGGACAGACAGACAGACAAGCTGATTCCAGTATAACCCCACTTACTTTGGTTTACAATTAAACTGCTGGTTCTACACTGCACTACCAACCATTCAGTCAATTGTCCTCTACAATAGTTTACTGAAATAATGAATTCACATTTAATGAATTTAGAATTTAGAAGATGACATTTGAAAATTTGGCACCAAAACGGTTAACCTTTTTGCTACCTGAAGCAATGTTTTTCAGCATACCAAGTGTAAAGAAAACGTGTTTTACTTTTATCAAACAAATTCAAGCAAAACTGTCACTTCTGAGTATGTTGGTTTGGCAAAACATTTGTTTTTAATAGTCAATTCCTCACTTAATCATGCTTAGGTAACTGCCATATGGACTCTAGTAGTCTAGTTTAGTGTGATACTGCTGAAAACACAGTCTAGGTCTGTCAGCACAGTTGACACAGAATGTCTTTACGTCCCACCTTTTGTTGTGCTTAAAGCAAACTCTTCTAACCCACTTAAATCATAATATGACTCGTCACTGTCTTCTCGTCTAAAACAGCTCAGATAACTTCTTCTCAGGATAAACATGGCTGCCTTCTAGGCCCCACAGAATCCATTTTTTTGTGCAAAAAGTACGAGCAATAATGTACCCTGCACCGCCTATTGACATGTTGATGACGTCATTCATTCATCAAAATCATTAATTGGGTTATTCAAAAAGTATGTACCATTTATAAGGACGACCAGATTACCAAAGAACAAATGACAAATAGAGTGGCAATGCTGGATATTTACTGAGCTGTATACAGGTATGTAACATGCTCTTATGGTGCCGGACAGATGACCAGCGCTCAAGGAAGTGAAAAAGTTAAGCAAGACATGATATCCTTCATTGTCTAACATTCCAAGAAACGTTGAAAGAAAATTAATTAAGCAGCACAAAGAGATTATTATTATAAATGTACAATAAATAAACTTATCTAAATTTATGAAACGTATCAAAGTGGGTCATCATGCATACAATAATTTTTTTCATTTTTGAGTCCCCATTTGGTGTGCATTTATTTTCCCTGTCATTCAAGGTATGTAAAAGTCGGGGAACCATTTCCTTCTGTACAATGGGAAGTTATACATTTATTTATAGAATAATTATTACGAGTGTAGTGTAATAAAAACATTGAGGTTATATAATTACAATGTTAATGATGATTATTTTAATACATTTGTTATTTTGTGATATGCCATATTACAATGTTTATACCAATTAACCTCTATTTACATCTATTTGTGCTGAGCATAAATAAAACTTAAAAACTTGATTATATTGTACAACAATTACTCATCAGTGGATTAAAGAGGAAACTTGGAATTACTGCAGAGGTTGTTTTTTCCCCAAATTTTCTTCACCAGTCATAAAAGCAGCATTTCTTTTTAAATAGGTCACTGTGACCTTGACCATGAAATTACTTCACTCTGCTTATTCCAGTTCCCACATGGCATTGTTCACCTGCATTTTCATGAGATCTGAAGATTCGATGATCCATATTAGGGATAATTGACAGAATCCATTTTGTTTTCAGACACTATGACAAAAGGATGAGTGAACAGATTAATTAAAACTGTTATTCCTGATGACATTCTTGGGCGAATGAACTCTTGATTCTTGTCCCAGTTACCAGATTTGGCAGGTGGCTGGAATTGCGTGAAGCCAATTTTCTATGTTAGCAGGAATTTTTGACTTATTTACAAGCTGTTTTTAATTTTAGTAATGTATTCCGACCCTGATTACAGAACCTAAGATGAGTCCTCAATTGCCCTTTGTTTTTTAAGGGCATTATAATGCAGTTTATATTTATGTATCCATGATGTTAAATGTCAAACGCATTGTGATGATGACCAAATCAGTTTTATATTGAGATTGATCTATGATATGTATGATTTAATTAATTAGGTTTTACTCAGCTAGCCCGACAAACTTTTCAAAAATATGTGTAGCACTACTATAATACTAAATAGTTTATGTCATTTAATGATTATTGTATTATATCCAACTAAAAACAAGTTTAAGATGTTCAGGAACATGTCAAGAATGCGAAACAATTTACAATTGAGTCATAATATTGGTTTCTTTCATTGAAGGGACAGTGTAATAGTAGATAGTGCTGTAGGGTAACTTAAGTGCAACCAGTTTGACAGAAAATCCTATTAGACCTAAAAGCCTAAAAGTCTGTACCACTTCATTCAATGCCAGACGATGCCGGAACAAGTTGGAGAAAAACAAAAAGATATAAAAGGACAGGTAAGAATTGTTATGGACTGTTATTTATTTCAAAATCATATACCGGTAATATGAGAACTACAAGCATTTTATAAAGAAGTATGTACATACTCTTAAATAACATTTTTTTAACATAACTTACAGTGCCAGCGTGAAATATGCCATTATATATTTTGCCATATCCAATGGTTGATATTCACTAAAGATTATTGTGATATAAATGATGTCACGATATTTGCGTCCCATATGGCACCATGAAATTCTTTAAAGCGCCTGAATAAACTGGAAATCACAACGATGTCACTTTGGCAACAAGGTCATCAGATGGCGTTAGAATTAGCATTTTAAATAGAGATGTTTGTGTATTCATTTGACACCTTTACTTGTTTTAGGTAGTTATGTTATATATAGAATCTTGCATTTGTGCTCATGAATGATTGGATTTATAAAATTCCTCTTTTGAAATCGGTAAAAACTTGATATGTTTCGCTTTTATCTTTTTTTAAAAACTCATTTTATATATCCAATCATTCATATGCACTCATGTAAGATTCTCTATATCTTATCTTTGTTACTTACATCTTTATGTGAATTCAACAGCATATACACTATATAAACTTCTAGAATGTGATAAAACTATTCCTTAGTTACTCTCCATGGTCCTCTTTTGCAAAAGTAAAGAGTCATACATTGGAAGCTAATTTGGTATCAAAGAACTTTACTGAGATAAAACAGAAAAATTTATCCTCCTTAGCGCGTACCATAGATAAAACGTACGACTGACACGACATACGACCTATGCCAGACGGAGACCAATCACAATACCTCCCATGAATATTATACACTACTCAGGTGAGTTAAAAATGAAAAAGAACAGAACTTTACTATTGATGCTTATACATTTAACCAAAGTGAACTCATATCAATCCTATTCTTATTTTAATGTTTATCAGTTTGCTATTTAATACAAGAAGTCTCTAGATTATTGTACTAGCAGTATTTAGTGCAAACAAATATTTCGGTGAAATTCAGTCTGACTTAGTGCATGGTTTTTTTCCTTCATTTTTATCTACTTAAGCTAATTGTCACCAAAATATTCTTGGTAAAACTTGTTGCATATTGATCAATACAGCAACACGCCTCTGAACGCTGTGAGTTTTGAATCCCGGTCTGCACGCTTTTGATTTTCAAGTGAGGATCCTTCCAGCTGGCTTGTGGTATGTCGGCAGTTCTAACCGCTAGGGCTATTTGCCTGAAATAATGTACAGAGGACGTCAGAGGTCCCCCAGCTGTTCCTATACTTGATATGAGCTGGTTGTCACGATATGAAGGAAATACTCTTGAAGTGATGTTAATTTCCCAAACAATAAGGTGCCTACCTGAGATTTTAAAATCAAAATATTCATTGGATTTCTTCTTTCATAATTATTTCTTTCTCTTCATTAAAACAATTTAATTGTTATAATGTGGTGTAGTTAGTATGTCAATCAAACACATTTTGTTTTCTTGTGCAATGTCCCTGCTGAAAATTAAAACAAGAAGAAAACAATTCATTACCTTATCTCTCTTACAAAACTTCAATGTTTAATATAATGTTCTTGGATTTCTAACAAATTTAATTCCTAACAATAAATCATAATGCTGACTGCATGAAGGTAATAAACTTCAGGAAAAACTACTTTAACATAGTTTTTTTCTGCCGAATCATTCTGTAGCCAACAGATCTGAGAGATGAGTTCAAGGAAATGGGAACTTGCAAGAATCATTGTTTGATTCATTGTCTAGAATCTGAATGTTGTGTTTTTTTGCCTGACTTTACAAAACTGGGTCTAGTTTAACAAATTTATCCTAAAGATTATGAAATCACATTTGAAGACATAAAGATATAAAGGAAAATCAAATGAACTTAAACTGGACAGCAAAACTATTGTAGAGGCAGGTTATCAGTGTAAAAGGTGTGATCTGTTTTGGACATTTTAGTTTAAACTTATTTATTTATAACTCAGTTATATAGAAAGTCTACAGCTTATAGTAAAATTTTCATGTCCTGGTTTCCTCCTGGTTTGAGTCCTATGGCTAGGTCATCAGGTAATGAGATGACAAAGGCCGATCACAGTAGCTCACCATGAGCCTCTGGCTCAGGTGAGCTAATAAGTAACAGTGTAAAACAACTATTTCAGAGGGGTTTCTTTTGGGGTAACTGCACAATTTAGCCTAAAACTAATTAATTTTAAATTTTATACTTGCTTTCCAACAATTGTGACTATGAAAAGTATGACTGACCACCTAGTATAAAGCCTTATATTACCATAGACAACTGAGACTATTGTTACTTTTGTTTATTTGGATTTTTAAGTCACACCAACATAGAAGAGGTCATTATTATGACAACTGTTCCAATTAAAACAAACAAATAAACCTTTAAACCCTTTGAGTTTTCAGATAAATTGTTGGGAACTCTTAGTGACCAGCTGATGCCCTATGATCATTACATTGCATATATTTTAATGGAATTATCATGAGACAAAATTTTCCATGGTAAAAAGGTGCAGATCCTGACTCAATAGATTCACATTTAATTTGGGTCTGCACTGTTTGATATTTCAGAACTGTATGTTCAACAGTTCAAAGGATTAATTGATCTCTTTACTTGCCATTTTATGAAGATGCAAATTTTAGGTTTTCAAAAGAACTTCAATTCTTTCCTTTTACAAGAAAGTTTTTATTTTGAACATTCTGAGTAAAGTGTGTTGACCAATATTACAAGGAATTGGACGGAAGTTGCTGCCTACAAGTTGCTGACACAAGAAATTAAGGCAAACCTGATTTTGTTAAGCCAACTCTGTGACCAAATATGTTGATTATGGTAATATCACTGTGGAATTGTAAATTAGACAGAAACAATTAAATTTGTTTCCTGACTTTCTGTGTCTTAAAGGTTACCATGGCCTAAAAGGCTAATCACATCTATATGACATCAGAGTTTTTTTGTAAATAATGACATATCTTTCCTCAATAACTAGCTACAGTGAATATTGGAATTATCATTGCTGGGGCCTCAGTGGCTGAGTGGTTATAGTCGTTGACTTGCAATCTCTCAGCCCCTCACCTCTGTGGGTTCAAATCCCTGTCTGGGTACTTCAGATTTTTCAAGTAAGCCTTCCAGCTGTCTGGCAGTAGGTTGGTGGTTCTAGGGGGATGCACTCTCACAGTGCCTGAAGTAGTGTACAGAGGTCCTACAGGGTCTTCCTCAACATTCAAATTCAAGGGTTATAGTATACCGAACAACAAAAGTACCTTCAGGACTTTGATTTTATCTAATTCAATTTTGTTTGATTAATTTACATTTGATTTAATTTTCATTTAATTTAATATAATGTAATTTAAATTTTGTCTAAATCAATTTAATTTAATTTTCTATTTAATTTCAACTGATTTAAATTCAATTTAATTTAATTCAAGAAAAGTCAATTTAAAATTCAATTTAAAATTCAATTCAATATATTTTGTTACAATTATTTTCAATTCAGTTGATTCCAATTTTTTTTTATTTCGAATCAAATTTAAAATTGAATCAATTGGCATAAATTTTCAAAATAAAGGACTTGTTTTGTGATATTTATTTCATATTATTTCATATTAACAATAGTTATGCATGACAATCAAGTATTCTAACGAGAAAAAATCTCACAGATTGATGCCATATAACATTAAACTGCTGACTAAAGCAAATAGATGAAATACAAAACATACAATCAAGCTATTTTGGATAGAAACATTTCATATCAAGTGGTACTTAGAATAATTTCAAAGCGAAGTAATGAATTTTTAACCCTGGTTTCATGGGGTTGTGTATATAAAATAAAAGTTTTTTTACAGAATATTTCTATATATCATCCACTTATTTAACTTGAGAAAGTTAGTGTGACAAAAGTCATACTTCTCAACACATTACTCAAACTTGCCCATCCCTGTGATTATTGTTCAACCAGGTAAAATGTTGACAAAAGACTGCTCATGAACTTCACATATATGTTTCTGAACGGTAAACAACGTACGGTATTTCTTACAATGGCTAGGGGTGAATCGATAAGGAATATTATGTCACTGGACGAATCATAACGAAAACTAACTTTGCAAATTAGCATTCCCAGATTTTGAATGTACTCACATCTGATCTCTCAGTGTTTTGTAACTTTAAGTATTTTTATATCAAAGAGTTAAGACGATAAAAAAATTTCGTCACAATTAAAACTTTCAGTGTTTCATATGATGACCTAATTATGAGCAATATTTTGTACCGGACATGCTACAGCAGAATGCAACATATTTGTATTGTGGCTTGAAGTGACTGTATGAATGAAATTTTAGTTTTTTCTTAGCAAACGAATTAAGATAAATATTGAATGAAATGAGGATAGACTGACATTACACATTGTATGAAATCAGGGGGATAATCTTATTATTTTCTATCCGCTGGCAGCTAGACTATCCTTATTGTACATGACTGAATGAAAATGAGGCTAGGTATTTACTACTGGACTTTATGAATGAAAATGGAAAATAACAATCAGCACTCATATTGTTTAAACATTTTGACACATACAAAAAGAAAACATAACACAGTCATTATTTCTTCATTGTAAGTTTGTTACTGAAGATACATGAGGCATATTTTAACTATAACCAGCCATATCTTCCACATGTAAGAACTACTTCCTTCCGAGTATAACTGATTACTTCTGAGTGTTTTGCTGGCTTGAAAAAAAAGTTCATCATATGGTATATATACTCTGTCCTGAAGACAATGAGTCACCTGAAGGTCAGGTGCCTCAAAAAGGGGGATAAAAAAAATGTTATAATCTACTTTTACATCCTGCTGACAATTTTCAGTCTCCTGCTCCTCTTAAAGCTTCTGTAGAAAATTTATTGAGTTGCCTTTTATTTACCATCTTAAAACTTCAGCAAGCTAATGATTTAAATACACCAATATTACATTAAACTTTTGATAACTCAAAAATTGACAAACTTCCAATCATATAAAACACCATAATGCTCTTTGAATACTGTACAATTTCTGTCAATTTCAGAGACATAACAGGCCTATTAAATATCAGCTTTCTGAGAAAAAAACACAATCAACATGAAAAATAATTGTCTTTCATGTGGAATGATTGTGGGCTGCACTTTGAGTCAATCAATATTTCACTTAAATGTTTAAAAAAAATCTGTCTTTTACATTTTACATTCCAAGTTTGAATACAGTAGACATTTGCATTCAGTGTAGATCCAGCAG
>JAULCC010619360.1:0-10329 GCA_032358795.1 Nuttallia obscurata
GATCACCACGATTAGTCCACGATTAAGACCACGAGTTCAATCGTGCCGCGAATCGTGATAGTGGGAACATAGCATTAACAGAGAGTCCAGTCAAAGGTTGATCCCGACCACCCCGATCCGGAAGCACGATAAGATGCGATATGATGCGCTTTCTTACGATCCAATACGGTCTGATGCGATGTTATGAGGCGATAAATGTACTTTGTCGGCCATTTTGAAAATGGACACCTTGGCTGACATCTTTGCTAATTTGTTTCTATTTAGATACGCATGTAGAGTTCATTTGTCAATTTGTGTGCTTTTCCCATAAGTAACACTAGTTTGTTCACGATATCGCTGAACTATATATACAATACATATTACATTATAAATATATTTCCATGCTTAATTCGAATCCATATTGACTCTTATAAGATGTTTTTCAAGAGATTATACTCTCCCAAGCGAGGATTGTCATAATTGAACATTCTTTGCACAAACCTTACATGTTTGAATCTGTCAGATGAACATTCTTGAGTCAAACAATGACAATGTTCAAAAACACACAGAGGGAAATCACAGAAAATAAGCAAATATAAACTGACAATATGAATAGCCTCATGCATGGAAATATCTGATTTCGAAAACAATATTGCGCATAAACGTACATAATTTGAAATTTACAAATATTAACTTCTTCGAAAGTTACAGATGTAAAGCTGATTTCATTTATATAAGAACATGTACAAATATATAATGCTACTTCTCTACTTTATAAAGAATATATACAAATATTAAGCCGCACCATATGTGCTTATTTTCTGAAAATCTTGTCCGATTTATAACTGGGCTGTTCAGGGTAGACGTTTTAGACACACTGTTCAAATATCGCCCGTATTCTTAAGGTTAAAAATGGCATGAAAGTATTGATACAAGCCCCAAGCTTTATGCATATTCGAGCTAAAATGATAAATTTAAATTAAGATTAATTCTAAAGTGTGATAAGCCGTCGTCCATGTTTAGTTTTAGATTTAGAAGTTGTTTTACAGAATGGCAATTAAGGTTGAATTACTATTTTATCGTTGAAAGGCATGAACTATAAAAGACATTTCCTTTTTATCTTTTTTATGCTCCCAAAAGGAAGCATAAAGTAATCGCCTTGTCTGCCCATCCGTCCGTCCGTCTGTCCCACTTCGTGTCCGCTCTGTAACTCCAACAGTCATTGTTGGATTTCATTGATACTTGGTTCAAATGTTAGACACCTAGACACACATGTGTCGCGAAAAAGAACCAGGTTCCTATCTCAAAGGTTAGGGTCACAATTATGGGTCATGTCCCGATTCGTGTCCACTCTGTAACTACTACAGTCATTGTTGGATTTTATTGATACTCGGTACAAATGTTAGGCACCATGAGATGATGTGTCGCGAAAAAGAACCAGGTTCCTATCTCAAAGGTCAAGGTCACAATTATGGGACATGTCCCGATTCGTGTCCGCTCTGTAACTCCAACAATCATTGTTGGATTTTATTGATATTCGGTACAAATGTAAGGCACCATGAGATGATGTGTCGCAAAAAAGAATCAGGGTTCCTAGCTCAAAAGTCAAGGTCTCTATTATGGGTCAAAGGTCATAATGAGTATACTTTGTGTCCGCTCTGTAACTCCAACAGGCATGAGTGGATATCTTTGATACTTGGTACAAATGTTAGACACCTTGAAGTGTTGTGTTGCGAAAAAGAACCAGATTCCCATCTCAAAGGTCAAGGTCACAATTATGGGTAAAAGGTTAAAATGTGTATACTTTGTCTGCTTCGTGTCCGCTCTGTAACTCCAACAGTCATTGTTGGATTTCATTGATACTTGGTACAAATACTTAGCACCTTGAGACGATGTGTCCCGAAAAATAACCAGGTTTCTATCTTCAAAGGTCAATGTCACATGTAAAGGTCAAATGTTAAAATTAGTATACTTCGTGTCCGCTCTGCAACTCTAACAGGCATGGGTGGATGCCATTGATACTTGGTAAAAATGTTAGACACCTTGAGACAATGTGTCGCGACAAAGAAGCAGGTTCCTATCTCAAAGGTCAAGGTCACAATTATGGGTCAAAGTTTAAGATGAGTATACTTCTTGTCCGCTCTGTAACTCCAACAGGCATGAGTGGATGTCATTGATACTTAATAAAAATGTTGGTCACCTTCAAACGATGTGTCGCGATAAAGAACTAGATTCCTTTCTCAAAGGTCAAGGTCATAATTATGGGTCAAAGGTTAAAATGAGTATACTTTGTGTTCGCTATGTAACTCCAACAGGCATCAGTGGATGTCATTGATACTTGGTAAAAATGTTAGGCACCTTAAAACAATGTCCTGCTTAAAAAACCAGGTTCCTATCTCAAAGGTCAAGGTCACAGTTGTAGGTCAAATGTCAAAATTGGCATTATTCGTATCTGCTCTGTAACTCCAATAGGCATGACATTATTTCACATGCTGCATCCTGTCCTTTGGGGACATTTGTCACGTGACTGTGACCGCTCTTGTTATAGGATAAAAATATACTAAACTGCATTCAATAAAACGTACCTGTAACATTAATATATATACATACCAGTTTTGTAATACAATGTTTGAACTCTATCAGTTGACACAGACACTATTGTTCCAAATAATCGAATCGTGAAGTCTTTGATAATCATGTACTATATATATATGTGCGTGACGTCGCACGAAATTATGTACTGCAATTGGCCTATAATGAAATATCAGTTATCTGCAATTTTCTTGTACATATTTTAAAAGATAAGGACACAATAGTTTAATTTATTTTCCTGATTTATTTAACCTGCATATTTGATTATGATATAGTGTTTGCAAACATAAAACACTGTTGTCTGCAAACTAGTTTTGTCTCATATGAACTACTTTCGGCCTCACAAAGTACATGTGTGTAATTCGATTATTCGTTGTTGTATGAAAGCTCCACCTAGAGGGCTGTTATTCTGTGGTGGTGTGACAATCGATAAAAAGAATCTCACACACGTTTACTATAGAAACCAAACCTTATCAAACTCGTCCGAGGCTCGTGCAATAACATTTGTCACATCGAGTGAAATAAAGTTTGGTATGAAAGGACAAGTTTGACCTGATTTGGTATTTAAGGTTTTAGGCCCATAATAACAGCGGCATATTCCGCCATTGGTCGACAATACCTACTACCATTATACGGAGGTATTTTCCAATTTTATGACGACATTCGCTGCAATTTCTGTTTACCAAAATGGCGTCTAATGGATAAAACTACAGACGAAGGTTTCGTGGCTAATCTGCGAAGAAAAACATTCCGGGGAAAGGGTAATAGAGAAAAGCAAATATGGAATCGAACAAAGTTATTGCGTAGGAACCATCTGTGTCAGAGACATTCACATATACAAAAACGGAATATGGCGATCGGCACGATCTTACAAAAATATGAGTGACACATACATTTAATAAAATTAATTATTGGGCAACATTTTGTCGGTAAAAGTTCTGTTTTTTTCACATATTGTCTACTATGTATTACCAGCAGATAAAATGTATGTAGGCACCATAAGGTACCTAATCCATATTTTAAATTTATAGTGCTTCTTACTCATCCAGTTAACTTTCTTTCAAATTGATTCTTATTTTTTAGAGGGATGGCTATTATTATGGTTCTGTGTAAACTAACTTATATCTACTTGAAATGTTTATCTCCATCTACTGATAGCTGTATTGTTTTACAGAATGTGTTTAACATAGATATATAACTATAGCGATAAAATGACGTTTAAACTAACGTACTGGATTATTTTTCTTTTTACCTTTGGTAGTGATGGTGTACATACATATACTGTATGCCTATATCTTTAACAAATCGGCAAAATCCAAAATAATTTCGTGAAAAAAGTCTACATATAGATAGATTGAAGCGATAAAGCATGCTTGCGTTTTTAAAATATTGACCATTAGGACCCAAAATCCTTAACCGATAGCGAGAAATACCGTTTTATTTTATGCATCAATATTCACGTTTATATTTCAAATGCATTATTTGAATTGTTGCTGTGCAGAACATTACTGATCTGTCAGGTCAAACGCGTAACATCGACATTTGATGACGTGTGACATTGATCGGGCATTTTCTCGATTGGCTTTTACACCACTGCAAATACCGTTTGATTTTATATGTCTTGAATTTTATACTTATAAGTGTATTTTTATCCATTAGGTGAAAATAAGATAATCCATCTTTCAAAATTGATTCCTAGACTTGATAACAACTGACTGTTACTTTGATTTTACTTGTTCTTGCTAGATTTTTTCAAACTCAGAATATGCAAAAAGATATAAGTAATCTTAAAATGAAGCCTGTAATACCAAATGGTGTCCCCTTCTTTCTTTTAAGTACTTTTGAAGGCATATATTTTATTTTATCATAATATGATAAGGAAGATATAACAGTGATTAATAACTTATGTTTATAGTTCTTTCTTCTCAATTTTAGTTATTTTGCACATAGACATATAGACACGTGTTGTATATAACGCACACTAAACACACAAACGTGTAACCTACATAATATATCTCATCGTCTGATTTGGACATGTTGCTAATTATGAAAGTTTATAAATGAATTTTCTAGTTGTAAAAGTCATGAGAATAAAAAGGAAAAACTTTGTTTTCTAAATAACATGCGGTTTGTTCTCTATCAGGTGCTCGAAGTCTTCGCGGCACTTGCCCACCTTCTGGAATAGGAATTTGCGTAAACTTGTGCTCATCCGACAGTTCGTGTCCCGACGGTGAACTTTGCTGTGGTAATGGGTGTGGCCATGTGTGTATGCTTCCACAAGGTAAACAGGTTGAAAGTACTATTCACATAATAGGTATTTGGCAAAAATGTTTTGCGCAGAAGATCGGTATTGGTCAGTTCTGATTATATAACATGTATCATATTTCATTATTTGCTACCGTAAGTGTATAATGATAATAACAACTGAATGTCTGAGATCGATTTCAAAGACTCTTAACAGCTTAAGTCTTAAATATTATGCTTGTTTACATTTACCTAATACGGCATTTTGTAATTCAAAACTTTGTTTAAAACTTAAATGTTCGAAACAGGTTCAATTTAGTCCGGTTAACCTGCGATTACTTTATATAGCATACACTGCTTAGGCTGCAAACGTGAAGCACACTTGAAATAGCCTCTTATTCAAGTAACACACTACAACTCACCTTAAAGCTAGATAAACCTCAAAACTTATTTGACTTACAATTGCTATTCACTTGACTATGAAATTAGTTTTAGAGATATTGGCTTTGATATTTCCTTACAGATTCAGAGAAATTTGAATTAACACATGCAAGATATCCACCAGGTACACTGATCATCGGCGCAAACCAGTTCACTCTTACTGCTACATACACAGTAGACACAAATGATCAATTTCTATTTTTGGAATTGAAAAGAAAACGAGCGAGCGACAATAATTTTGTTCCAATAGTAAAATTCCCGAATGGAAGTTTGAATGTATCATACAAAGATGCGTCTTTAGAGTCCAGGACTACAGCAGCAACTAAAGCAACAGCAAAATCAGCCGTGACAAGATTAACATTCAATGATGTTTTGTGTTCAGATAAAGCTGACTACCTGTGGGATGCTTCGTACTCAAATAATGGAGTAAAACATGCGATTATGGCCTTTAGTATATCTACTTTGAAAGGTAATGGTTAATGGCACAATACTATAATTTTGTTTTATTCAATAATTGTTTAATATTGAATACTTGGTCAATTGTATCTAAAGTCTAGAATGATAATAACCTAGAGAGATATTGAAATTGTTTAACCTTAAATTAGGATCATTCCGATATCCTTTCGGGAGTATTTATTTGACGTACCACGAGCTATCGTTAGTATCAAGTACAGCTACAATCAAACCAAAAACACCATAACCTGTCACATATAAAACCTACAATGACTATTCGTGTTCTAGCAAGGCTGGCTGCCTTTTGAATGCTACGTACTAAGTCATATAAGAATAAGTTTGAAATATCGATTAGTACAGAGAGGCAGGTAGAATGCGCAACTGTAGATTTGAAGTTCCCAATATCTATTAATATTCATTTCAACTTTTAATGTTTGACGAGCCGTTTGTTCTTTTTTTATAATCGCACTTAACTGGTTCTCAATAACAGAATGTTTTTACACCATTTTAAACACTCAAAAACAAATGACTGATAAAAAAATATAAAGTTGCTGCTTTAATAAACAAAATCAGCAGTTTTTTACACACAAACGAATGAGAACGTTTATAGGGATCTGAGCTGTGAGCTATTCCTTCATATCATTCATGTCTGAAGAGCAAGAGATATTCTTCAAATGGTTTTCCTTTCTTCGCATGTCATTCTTTTTTACAACATTGAAATTATAGTATAGATTAAAAATTCATTCGATATTGGAAAGAATATATTAATGGATGGGTTGTAAAAGCGACAGACAGACAAAGAATTTTCACAAACTATCAATAATGGATTTCTCGATCATTCAACTAATCATGCTGCTCGTAATCGTAACGCAAGGTTTAAATATTGATAGTCGTTGCGTAGTAAAATAGTGATAAAGTATCTGGAATAATATTGATTTCATATATGAAATAGTTGACTACGAAATATGTTATGAACTGTTTGTAAAATACATATTTCAATATCATTGTTTTGCGGAAAATCATCTTCTCTAAATATTTTATTATCAATTTCAGCTTTATCAAACTTCAGAAATGATGGTCAGGTGTCGTACCTTTGGAGTTCTGACATCCAAGAATATGATGAAATCAATTTCACCTGCAGTGGAAATGTTGGTAACAAACCTGTTGGGCAGTTGGTATGGTACCTGTACAGGCACGGGGCTACATCGGGGGGAGAACTTTTGACAACTGGGGTCAGCATGCTGACTCCAGTGTTTAATGTCAGTGCGTGCACTTACCAGCGATCGTCCACACTGACAATGATCATGACGGCAGACATGGATGGTGTTTTGGTCAGATGTACAGCTCAACAAGATGTACAAAATGAGTTTGGAGATAATGGTGACAATTACAAACAAACACACCCTATAGAGGTTTTGTGTAAGTCGTGAAAGTCGAAATTCTGAAAATAGAATAAGAATTACACACGAATTCGAAAGTGATAATAACATGAAACAAAAATGCTCATTGTTGAAACATACCTTTCGACATTATTTACGGTACAAGCTACCATGCAAAATATCTAATGAAGCTTAATAATGACGTAACTTTTATTTCATACTGCATATTCTTGTATAAACAGATTAGATGCATGTAAAATATAATGTCGGAAACATATTTTAACGACTTGATGTTTTGAAACCAACTTGTTATGAATGACGATAAGCAATCGATAAATAGTTGTATAATGTTTGCACCGTGTGCCATTAAGTAAATAAAAACTCACATATAAGATCCTAATACATTTAAATCATTAGTGTGCAACTGACAAGACAGGAATGGACAGATTGTTCTAAGGTGTCGTAAGAAAATGTAAATAAAAAGATCTAAGGTTCATACCATTATGAAATTAAACATTCATCAGGAATATAAGATGCACATAGACTATAGGGTGCGTAGCTGCTTTATAGCTTTATATTTTCCTGTTTTATTTATTCGAGTTTCTAATCATTACAGATGCCCCTAGAAATGTAACAGTTAACAGTGTCACAGTCGGACCTGCTTACGTTGAAGGTCAGGAAACCCTGACACTGACGTGTGCTGCTGTTTCAAACCCGCCACCTCACTACTACTGGGTCTTGCCAGATAACTCCACAATGACCGGTTCTGTACTTACATTAGTAAACCTAACTGAATATGACTCGGGAGGATACACTTGCATCGCGTATAATCAGTTCAATGAAAATGCGCCGAACAATACAGAGAGCAGAACATTGGACGTCCTCGTTCGTAAGTACTTCATGTACGTCTGTTTTTAAAGATCAAGAAAGAATCAAAGGACAAATCAATGGACTATAATGTATCTTTTAGTTCGCTACTGTTTCGAAAGTAGGAAATAGATATTGTATACTGTTGATTTTTGCTTCAGTTTCAATACCCCTGCCTTAATGGAACAAAGGCATGAAACATATTATGTTATCTGATTATATATATTGATCATTATTTTATATCAGCAGTACTTTTGTAAATAAATGAGAGTATAACTAACGAAGAAAGATTTTTTGATCACAAATTATTATTAAAATATTGCATGTCACGTCTATGCATCGTGCAAAAACAGTTTACATTGATTTTCGATGTACGTTCCTAATTATATCACCTAGCCACATCCTTAATATAAATTGGTCATATTGTTTTTGGTATACTAGCCTATATTTTTATTATCACGGTTGAAATTGCCAACAAATATCGGCGTCAAAATTCAGCCCCAATAATTTGTCAATCGGATCACCTCGGCTATATTCAGCGCTGCGAAATAGACTATGGGGAAGACACCAGTTTTTCTTAAATTCCAGATCTAGCAAAGTACCCTCACTTGAAATCTGATCTGCAAAACACACATGAGAAAGATAGACAAACTCTTTATACTTATTGTAGCATAGCTATGTTCCTATGTTGCTGATATACCAAAATGAAACTGCGAAACCATCACTACTTTGACAAGGAAAACTTCAATTTTCAAGTTTCAACCCCGCGAAAACTAACGACAATTATAACCCGAATCACTAGATTTCAAGATTCTATACTGATCTTAGGGGAAATCCGATCAATACATGCATAGTTCCACGAGAATTCCGTACCTGTCGATTGCCTTCCTATCAAAACTAAAAAATGTCGTATCCCTGTCGATTTTCGGCTATTTTATTATGTCTGAGGCTTCCGTCAAATTTTGTCTCTATTTACACTGCCTGCTCCAGAAAGATGTAGTTTCGTATTTTAGCCTATATCCATATTACATGCTGGGTACCAGTCACCTACTGGTTTCCATCCTTTCTAGAAAACCTTACTTTAACAACATATATACATGTAGGAAGATTAAACAATGGAAATTATTTTAGCTCTCAAATGTGCTGTTTATAACCACATATGCCTAATTTTCATGAACTTCGGAACTAAACATTGAAAACGGTACCGGTGTCAGCTACCTATTCTATTTTGAAGAAATAGCCTAGGTGTTCCGATTGAATAATGTGTATCCAAGTTCAAGGGACGTAACCTTATTTGACTTTCGCAAAAG
Organism: Nuttallia obscurata; assembly: GCA_032358795.1. Classification (NCBI taxonomy): domain Eukaryota; kingdom Metazoa; phylum Mollusca; class Bivalvia; order Cardiida; family Psammobiidae; genus Nuttallia; species Nuttallia obscurata. Next base: position 9,266 of record JAULCC010619360.1, read on the forward strand.
AAGACGCTAATTCTTATCAATGAAAATATATTTTAATAATGCCGATAACGAATCTGTTAGCAAAAGCTGTTAATGAATTAACCATCTTTAATCAACATAATATCTGATAGAGTAATCGTCCGTACAACATCGCCTGCGAAGGTTGTTTAAGAATCACCGGCAATTTTATACCATCTAAGGCGTGTTCAACAACGCTGGCGCTTCGAGTTACATGAAGAATAACCTTATCCCGAGCGGTTTACAGCAGAGCATTGCAGTAAGGTAATGTGGGTGTGTAAAATTCGCATTGTCTGATTTGCCAACCGGCCTGTCAATGAAATAACGGAGAACGGGTCAAACTGCTGCTGGTTACATAAATCTGCAGACTGGTAAGGAGAATTGATATAGCCGAGGTTTTCGATTACTAAAGTGGGTGTTGCCCTAACAACCGCATTGTTTTACCTGATGTAAACAAACTGAGACTGGGATACCGCTAGATGGCGAAGGATATCCGGCTATTCTGGAGTTCAATAATTTTATCGTTACTGATTCATTCTAACTGCTTCGAATAAATAGGATAATGTAAAATATTACTCCGCAAGTTAATGGAGGAAATCGGATGATAATTATACCAATAAGTTGATCAGTTAGTCAACTTTCTTTACAACAGAAGTCAGTTGTGCCTTTGTGATCGAACTTTTTTGTTTTCATCATATTATTTTTTACAGAGAGATCGACAACGGCACTTTCATCCACTTTTACCACTACAGTTTCGGCTAAGTCATCATCGTGTATCGACAACAAAGGTAACTTCATGTGCACGTCATACATATAACATGTGTTGTTTCATTTACAAAACACTTGCTTTTAGTTTTAAATAATTTGTTATAGCCCAACAACGCTGAATGCTATAGGGTGATAGAAACATAAATTTTAACGTTAATTGGATAGTTTCATACTTGATATCTAATGCAGGTCACGAACAAAATCACCCACCGCCTCTTGAGCACTAAGTCATATAAGAATAAGTTTGAAATATCGATTAGTACAGAGAGGCAGGTAGAATGCGCAACTGTAGATTTGAA
>JAULCC010619371.1:0-10329 GCA_032358795.1 Nuttallia obscurata
TGAATGTAATGTAATTTGTATTGTTATCTACATGTATAAGCAATAAAATATGTTTTAACCAACAGCTGAGACTTTTAGAATGGCCGACCAGCCCAGAGGACGTGTGTTCAGATTCTTGAAAATATTATAATAAAAATTATTGCAACTATACGTTAAAACTTGGCTGATTTAATCTTTCATCCTTTTGCCAAATGGCACGGCCATATACAAATTAGCATATACATCTGAAAATAAGCATCAGAAAAAAAGATGTAAATATCTAAAAAATCTGAACCAGTAAATGTTATTTAAGACATCTGAATTCAGAAGATAAATATGGCAATAGCAGATACCTCAAAACGCATGAGAAATTTATACTTAATAAACAAAGAATTGGTATCTTGTGTTTTAAACAGACCAGTGAATCTTTTTTGACACATAGGCAAATGTTTACCTTCAGATGGTGACGTCGGAATAGCAACACAATTTTGTGAATATTTTTTGTGTTCAAAATGCATTATCAAAAGTTTGGCAAAATTCAAAAGTGTTTCTTCTTTTGTCAATCATTCATCGCTTTGTTCCGAGGAAGTGTTAAAGCGTTCATGGAGAAAACAACACTGTTCGTTATAATACTTATCGAATTTGTACATTTGTTATCGCTTTATTTCGAGGAAGTGTTATAGCGTTCATGCAGAAAACAACACTGTTCGTTATAATACTCAACGAATTTGTGTTTTTCTCTCCGCGTGGTATTTTTGTCATATATACGTTTTCATGTGCAGTTAGTTTCTAGACAAAAGCCAACTAAGGTCTGGGATTAGAATTTGAAATATTATAAGTCAGCCTGTTCACAATTTGACTTTTGAGATGGAATCTTTACCGAGCTGGTCAAAGTGAGGAAGGAATAATGCTCCGCGATGTAATTGCCGAAAGCAAAATAAGATTGATAAGAAAATTGTAAACATTTAATTTTGCAGTGGTCAAACTTATCGAACCTCTGGTGTTTTTAATATCAGTTTCGAATTTTAAAACCTTAACCATTTTGCCATGGATCAGATAAAAAGTTTTCCAAAACCTTCCAACGTAAATGAGTACAGTACACTTGATGATGAAATCATGTTTCAAGCATTTAATCAGACAAAACAAAATTACGATTTGTCTTACTTTTACAGCTGTAAGTAAATCGTCGATTGTTACGTGAACGAGTCAAATTTAATTTCTTCCGGAGAGGTCGATATTTGAAGTAGCAACCACTATGTTCATGTCATGTTCCTTATCAAAGTAATTAGTGATACTTTGCTTCATGTTACCAGTTTCGAATCAGTAACGGCAATACATTAACGGGTATAATTACTGACTCGCTGTCATGAAAGAAAGAGGTGATGAAATATTTGTTGAAATATTACCCTTTGCGGAGCAATCTTATACCATAATAACTGTATATTCAAACTGATGATCACAAAAACTAATTACAACCTCACGATCTGTGCCACTATTCGACGTATGCAATCTAAAACGTTTGTTACTAAAATGTATTTAGAATGCTCATAATTACAATTTCCTTACAACCTGGGATTAACCCGTTGCGTACTCGTAATGGAAATAATTAGGTCATTTCATAAAAAGTCGTAAGGTTAGTAAAAGTGCTTTATCCGCACTGTTGAATATTACATGGTGCAACTCAGACGACCATTAAGGAAAATGCAAAATAAAATTCAAATAAAGCATTTAGGTCATTGTTGGATTGTTAGCATTACATCATATATCTTCTAATGTATCTATATGGTTACTATATTATGAAGTTATATTGTGATCAACAACAACTTAAAAAAAAAGTTATTATTTAATCCATTTCACTTCTGTGACATAAGATCGTGTATTTGTATCATCGATCCTTTGCTTGTATCTTTTAAGTGCATTAACCTTTTCGCCGCCATATGCGACGCGGTGATATTTTTGCAAACAGTGTAAATCCAGATAAAACACTAAGGATCTTATCATTTCATCATGGATTTACGTCCGGGTTCTGTTTATAAGCAACTTTCAACAAACATCTACTTCGAACGTTAAGACAGACGACAATTTATGCAGACGAATGTTAACTGGCGCTTAAAGAGCTAACAACACCTTTAACTGCTGCACGTATTAGCAGAAAACATAAATGCCGGTATGGATGTTACGAGCGTTTTCGATATTTGTTTATATCTCTTGTTTTGTTAGTTAAACTGTGGCTTAACCCCCTAATAGAAAACGTTCATTCCAAGTCAAAAACATAATAAAGATTTTTACTACAATAATTTAGAATTGTATGTCGTTAGACATTTAACAAAGAAACTATCAATGTTTTTAAAAAATGCACGTTCCAACTGCATGTTGACATGTATTTCACTTTTGTTTCAATAACGCCTGAAGATTTATAACCGAACATCTTTACAAAAAGACATCCCAAAGACACAATTTCCTTCTCTTCACCTTAAAAGAACCAATATAATGATAACTACGAATAAGCAATATATATTTTTGAATATAGAACTATTTACCACATAGATTATAAGTTAGCCTCTAACTTAAACAAAACTGCATATATATCATTAAATTGATTTTGTAGTAATTTTTCTATGATAATTAAGATACATTTCCACTGAATTTAATTGACAAACATGTCTATTATATAAAAAAACAGTGAAACATGATCAATATATACAAAACGAATAATTAAACATGCTATTTAAAACCTTTCCGTCCGCTGAAGACATGAAAAAATAGTTCTGCAACTTAATTATTTATTCAGTTATCCTTAAGAAGCTTTTCTTATATTTTTTACAAAAAAACATCGATGTGATTTCTGACTAAGAACTGATCGTATGTCGTACCTATACCTTAAAATATTAACAGAGCAACACAAACTTTAAAAAATCCGGAATTCACTGTTTATTATTTGTTGTAGCAGCACGATGGTACTAATAATGCAGAACCTGTAATACTATTTCAATAATCTGAAAATGTATTCCATCCAATATCAGTGACAACAAGAAGCTGTTATAACATGTACGTTACCTGTGCTTCTGTTGATGAGTCATGGTGTCGGATCCGTACAACGAATAAATGATGCCACGCTAAAGTTCGCTTTTATATATTCTTCACAGCCCGCCTTCGTATAACTGTATGTATATATATATATATATATATATACATAACACATAACTAGACACCTGTTGATGTGGTGTCTAACTCAAATCACGCTTTTAGTGACGTTACTTAAAACGTGGGTTGGTTCCATTATTTTCAAAGATTAAAATGTAACGTATTTGGTGGTAGAAACTTAAAACCAATATTGTATAGAAGCAAAATAAAATTGCGAGGAGTTACAATCTTTATTGTTGTATCGCTAGGGTGTTCAACGACCCTCAGTGTACGAACGGTACATAATTATCAGCTAACATTCAAAACAGTTGTCAGTTTCACGCTCATTGTATTAATAGTAAAAATATTTTGCATTGCATTGTTAGTCATAAAAGCGATATGGCAAAATGTAAATGTAACACGAGTATAATATTTCTGTTTTCATGCATTTCGCAGGTGCTATTTGCTACTTTCTTTTGTCTAAAGTCATTTCACACTTATTGAAGCTTGTGACTACAGTCGTTTTGTGGCATTTATTTCCAACTCAGACGTTCTCAATGGTTTTAGAATGCAATATTTCGTGACTTTAAACTTACAATGAATCAAGTCATGGAGAAAACTGCCCGTGATATGTCAGCTGTAAAGTTTAGCTAGAATTCCCATGCTATCTAACATTCAAATTAAAGTGTTTCTATCAATCAGTTAAAAAGGTGAGCAATCAGAACAATGTGTTGCAAAAAACCTTTACTGCTAGAGCAATGAGATTCAGTCGTTATCTAATTAAAAGTCAGACCCATTTGTCAAAGAAACAATATCGCTTGTTTCTAAAAGCCAAGCCCGACAGCAACCTCATTGACGAAGCGGTGCACATTACAAGTTAAGAAGCCTTTAATATACTTTATCTTTCATACACAAAATAGAATGATACATATAAACTAGAAACAAAAGTAAGCAAAAATACTATGTTGTACGTATCTCCAAGCGAGAATAATATTTAATGTTAAAATATTTTACAGCTGACATACACATCTTTCTTTTCTTAAGGCATAACCCATACACCTCGATACTGTTTTTTATGTGTTCACTTTTTTATGACACTTATCTATTGAACATATGTATATTGCATCTCAAGTAATTAAAAATGTAAGTGGCACGTCTCATTTTGTTGCAAATTGCAAACTAGTTTTCACCTACAAAACACGCTGGGTACTTTGTTCATTGTAGCAAGGCATGGAATTACCAAACCATTCATTAGGATAGTTAAAACTTGAACCCATGAATGGCATTTTAAAAAATAGAGTATTTGTTGAAATAAAGCCCATATTTAGCAATCAACTATGGTAGAATGTTACATATAAAAATAATATAAGAAGAGGGTTATATATCGTAGGATTGAATAAAAAGATAGGGGTCTCCGGTGGCAACGTTTGATTTAGCAAAACACTTAACTAAGTAAACTTACGACTAATAGTTATTTCTTAGATCATTACAGAACAGAATGAGAACACTAACATAAGAGTGTTATTACATTTCAATAAAGCAATCATCCAACATCAAAACAAAATTCACCTGCACTATCTTTCTATCTTTTTTTCTCTCAGTACATCCCTTTCTTTCTCTCTTTCTCTCGATTTCTCTGTAATTCCCTTTCTATCTTACTGTCACTCTTCCTTTTATTGAGATAGTTGTCGTTTGTTTAAATAAAACATGTACACATTTCTTACCTTAATTACTGATTCATTTTTAAGAATATCGTACATTTCGGTATATTTGGGGAACTCCATTAACAATATCCTACAGTGTATGTGCGTGTAGCTCTGATTTCATGATCAAGTGGACATTCTAACAAAAAGCGAAATTCATCTCCTAAAGATTTGGTCATTTTCTTGTTGTAAAAGGAGTTTTGTGGGGGTTATGCCATCTACCAGTTTCTATTTCTAACTAGGAAAAGATACTCGTACCTTACATAGAGTCTAAATTTTTCTACTGTAATATTGTCAATATGTTTTTTATATCCAAAGTCTGAAAACAGTTTATATGATTTCAATCTTGTTAAGTTTTCTATCTGTTCGAATTAGTTTTTCAAGCAAGTGTCAGTCAATCTGTTTAAAAGTTGATAAAAAAATGTTACTGCTCCAGCCACACATATTTGAAACCTTAATTCTCTATTATGCCTTTTACATTAGTAGCCGATGATTTTTTATAAGAGTGTGCATATCAGTCAATACCATATGATTTGGATTTTTAATTATAAATGAGATATGTTATAACCGCAGGGTTATACATTAACGCTTTTTAGTTTAATCTATGCTGTTTTTTAATAGCTTACTTTGTTTTTAAAATATTTTATATTCTATGCATATTTTTAAAAACATGACATATTTTATTCCATAAGTGTTTGTTTTCTGTACAAGAAGAATGCATATTTCTTATATTCATCTCAGTAATTTACTTAGAGTTAGTATGAAATCTGATAACAAATAGGCTATTTTAATATAACAGCACGCAACTTTGAGGGTTTTGACCTAATTGCATAAGCGATGACACTAATAAGAAAACTGTGATCAGCGGGCCATCAAACGAAACTGACATGTTAATATCTATCAACATTTGAGATTAACATTGATGGTCAGAAATGGTTTCAAACGAACTTAAGCAAGTCACTCGGGCAGTGTATTATTGTTCACGTAAAAAACACTATCTCTAGCACATGTTAACAAAAAACAAAATACTATTCTCTGTCTATATGCATTTTCACCCAACTTCAATTCCTATCCGTACTTGAAACTGCTGATGGCATAGGAACCGCTATACATCTGTATAATGCGAATATGTGCATTCTTACAAAAATCACAGACAAAAAATAGTTTATTGATATCAAACATTCAACGATTAATAACTTATTTATGTCAAATGTTGTGTCATACGAAAAGGAAATTATATATTTACAATATTTTCTCAGCGAAGGTGTGTTTACATTCAAAATGGCACCTGAAATAATGCGAAATTCGAGCGCATTTTATTATAATGATAATAATATACCACATACGGACATACGCTATAGAGTGCTCAACAAAGACACTGCTAATTTCTGCCAAAATGAAAAATATATGGCCTGGGCTGGGCTGGGTTTAAACTCAGGACCCTTCAGTCCTGAGGCCTACGTCTTATCACTAGACCCCGTCTTTACGATGATAGAGACAACGAACGACAACTCCGTAATTCTTAAAAATAGACTGTGTCTTCAAGTTATATCCACACACTTCCATTGATTTAAAAACAAGAGTACTTACGTGCATAACATATACTTATTTCTAAAAGACAAGTGTACTTAGACCTGAATTTAAGCTTTTTTTTTGTTTGTTTGTTTTTGTTTTGTGTTGTTTTTTTTTTGTTGCTGTTGTTTTTTGCGAGTGTTTGAAATTTATAATCGCTTTAACAGTATTTCAGTCATATCGCGACGTCCAGCTCATTTCAGGTGGAGGAAGACCCCGGGGGAACTCTGTACACTATTTCAGGCGCAGAATGCACCCGGGTAGAAACAACGACCTACCGCACGCCAGCTAGAAGGCTTCCTCCCTTGGAAAGTCCGAAGTGCCCAGATTGGGATTCGAACCCACAGCAGTGAGGGGCTGAGAGAAATTAAACTGTAGTAGGTTAGTTTATATATGACAAATCCAAATTTCCATACAACATTTTTATTGTGCATGATACGGGTATATATATATATATCTTCAAAGTTTGCATATACGACGAAATACAATAAGTAAAATATTCTATAAAAGGTGGGTAGTATAATCTTGTCTTGTTCCAAACGTAACTTATTTTAACAAAAGTTATTGATTATAACAAAACCAAATTATAAACTACGTCATTTTCTTTCGAGCTTGTGCCCGGCTAAGTATAATATGGCACACATTTGGGAACATGGTGACACATCATAATTGACATTGATAACTTTGTTACGTAATTAGAATGAAACTTATCAATGAAACTGAGCTTTTGTAACTTTATATGTGTGAATAAGGGTTGAAATTGCATCAAATTAGTGACAATATAGTCAGAATATGATGTTATGTGTCAGAAGTTAATGTTCTCTCACAGATTTGAATATCAGATTTTTAATTAACCACAGAAATATTTCAATTCATACCTCAAACAAAGAGAAAATGATAATATGGTTACATGTGTCGTTACACGTCATATTTTACGAAACTCGTTGACATGTATCTCAGATGTATATATTGGTTACACAAAAGTAGAGAATGGGCTTTATCTAAGATGTGAGAACATTTTGCCCGACACTATTTTGATTCAAAGAAATAAAATATGTGTAAACTAAACTTAACTAATACAGTAAAGACATGGTTTGCTTTATGTCTGTCAAACAATCATATGCGGTGCATGTTTTCTTTTTTCACGCCTTTCAGTGTTTTTGTATTGCATAAGGGAAATGTAGATTCTGATGGATTTACTGCATGTGGTGTAGAATTTATAGGTAACTTCTTCAAGAAGTTGAAGTAAACGTTGTAGCATATCTTGCAAAGTACATCATGCGACATAATATAACATGATATAAATTATTTACACTGCATTTCATTTAAAGTTATTTTAATTAAATTTGCACCATGAATACTATTGACCACGTACTATTAGCTATGTCATTTTATCCAACTGTTTATATTGAAAAAACTTTATTGTGATGTACTTAAAGGTACAATTTTTGCTAGAACTTTTTGTCACGTGTTTTTAATTTTAAGAATAGTCCTTCGGTACAAGCCTTACTAAGTGCGGTTTAAAAATCAACATTTACACTCAATAAACGATACCACATTCAATGTGAAAAGAACATTTTGTAAAATCGATGATTAGATTTTAAAATATAGCTAACAAAAAGCTTTGGTATTACTTTTGGCTGATTCATGATTCAAATTTACTTATTACTGGCATGCACGTGTATATCATTTCTTTTTCTTTTACTTTTTTAAAAAACATTGATGTAAAGCTGTGACTGCAACTAACAGTAAGAAGATACGAATACCTAAAGGCGATAAAACTGCTCTATGTATTCAGCCAGAGCAAAATAATTGGCATGGTCTAGGTAGTGATTTGATCAGTCCTTATCAGACACCTGTGGCGTTGTCGATTAGATTATGGCAAATACCCCAATACAACTTTAAGACTTATTGCTAAATTAGAAATGAAATAAAAATATCACTCAAACTAAAATACTGTATTTGTATAAAAAACATATTAGACGTCCTTCTAAACATATATATTTCTTATCAAAGTGACCTACTAAAGTGTGACTCTTATTGAAACTTCTGTCGTCTTTATCAGATATAGGAAATAATAGAAACAGGCAGATATTAGAAAAGTAATTGAGCATAAGGGCATACGAGGCACTATATAAAAGACATAAAACTGAAGATGGATATCCGTGTACTGCAATATAATGTTACTTATTAAACTTACTTGCTTCAAGTAAAAAGAGCTTTTTGTTTGTTCCCAACTTGTATCAGTTGTTCTGATTAAAGTTTTTGAAATAAAATACTTTAGCATTCTGTTTTCCGTTTCTGAAACATAACAAACGCCCTTATTGGCAAACCTTTGCACTGAAAAAATAACAATGTGTCTGGCTGTAATATAAGAACAGTACTGTTGTTTTTTATCTGCGGACTGACCTGCACTGGCCTGGTCAGAGAAAGCTGGTAAAAAGCACACTAGTCTATATGCGAGGTGAATATACGGCTGTTTAGCAAATATAGGCTTAGACCAATCTTATCAAACAGTTTTGATATCCCTCTCCTGTCCATTAATTAAGACGCATAGGCCTGATAAATGGTGTGCTTTCTTGACTTGTACCATACGGATTTCACTTTTGTTTTGAGCTAGTTGACCGAGACTATCGTGTCACTGCCGTCTTGCATCCACACGCAAGATACTAAGCACACTTTTTTTCTCTAAATCTTCCTGATTTTCTAAAACGCCTTTGTCCTTGTTAAGGTGACTATGGCGGCATAACGTATGCATATTGTCTACTGTGACTTTTCATTCCTTTTACTAAAGCTGAAATAAGTGTAGTTTGGGCTGAAATGTGAAAGATCCCCTGCTCTTTGTTACTGATTGTAACAATGGTATCTGTGACTGATACCTTGTATATGAAATGCTGCAATAAATAGCTTTGTCAAGCTCTATAATTAGTAGCGCCTGAATTCTCACAGTCAGTCATAAAACAATGGCATTGAAATCATTTCTTGTAAGCATATTGTCTCATGGGTATTTATCAAATCTGACTTTCCAAATCTCTGTGTATAACTGTCCATGAGTTTGTCCCCGCAAAGGGAATCGGGGTATGTAGTTTTCTATAACATGACTAAACGCCTGCGTAATGGCTTGCATATATATCAAACGTTTCCCAAAAGAGCTGGGTCATTTGTACATCATCCTAATCTCTTAGCAACCCTAATAATTAATTGTGTTCTTTTATTTGTGTTCGTTGTGTTTGCTAGTAAAGCTTTGTGTTTGGTTTCGACCGATCACAGGTTATATCACGGTACGGCTTTCGTTGAACCAGTTGTGGTTATATATTTACTTTTTTAATACAACAACATACAAATCAAGATAATCAGAACTTTCATTCCAGCTCAGGTTATTGTTGTGCCAATTCTTCGGACGACTCCCTAAGTGAAAAAGTCATGGCGATCTTTTCCTCAAAGTTTCCTCTTTAGCAAAACTCACGTGTTGTTGACCTACAGGTTAAAGCGGTCCAGCTTTTATTTGTAAAAGGCATTCTTTCTCACATGAAAATCATTGGTGAATCTTTCAATAAAAGGAAATACAAATAGTAAAAATATATTTATTTATGTGGAGGTTGACCTTTTCTTCTAATGGTTCTTCTACTATACCCAACAAGCTATGAAAGCTATTAAGTCATTAAATTCTTTATTTGACTCATTGATTAAGGTATCTCAATGGTATTCTGTTTACATCAATTACTCAAAATTTTGTAAAATTACTTCTAAACGTTTAAGTCTTAATTTTGTACTGAAACAATGCATTGATATAATAGATAATAGATAAGGTAAAATATCGTATAGCTTTAACGATATTAAGATGTTCAGCACATGAATATGCGATAGAAGAAGTTATGTATAGAAACATAGACAAACGTTTCCGCTATTCGCAGTCTAAAACCATCTATTAAACACAATGAAAACGAGTATC
>JAULCC010619393.1:0-10328 GCA_032358795.1 Nuttallia obscurata
ATCAGAGATGCCGAAATTCCAGATTCATGTTCAAACCCTGTTAGTCACCTCTTACGACCATGCCAGGGTTAAACAGGGGCCCAAATTCTTGTGCTACATAAGCATGCCCCAGGCTCATATGGGGCAAAAATTATTTGCTTAAACAGACCTGCATTACAAAGTTATCACAAACAATGCATTTATACTTCAGTCAATCATTCAGATACCCTATTTTATGCATATGAATTCCTAATAATTAAATAATGAATATGTAGTCTAAATAAACATTCTTTTTCATATTCAGATTTTGGTGAGTGTATGATCCCTGAAACAGTTAAATTCATTTTTAATTCAACAGCTTCTTTAAATGGCAATTTACAGGCTTAAAAATGGTAGGGAAAAAGACTAATGCCATTCAACAATTACTACTAAACTCTTTCAATACTACAGACTGGTTTAAAGGCTGTTAATGACATTTGCAAACAGTTTGGATCCTGACCTGATCAGACGGCTGGCCCCACATAATGTGGGGTCTGATCAGAGATCCAAACTGTTTGCCATTTAGATTCTATTTCTGCAAAAATCTTGATGAAAACCATGTATTGTTCAAAATTTTACAGATGACACTTTAGCAGACGACAGTTACTTAGTGCTGAAAGAGTTAAGAGAGGCAAATAATGAGGATTTGATTAATGGAGTTTCCACACCTAAGTTTCTGGATCCATATCTTCGACTTTTTAGCTTATTGTAAATGGGGCGAGAATCCAGAAAAGTTGTGATTGTCACGAAGCCAATGTTGCATTGCTGTAAAACACCAACTCACTCACTCACTCTTAACAGATACCTGAATAAATCAAGTATTAATTGTATGAAGTCAAGAAAACGGGAAGTAGTCCACTGGAAAAGGTTCCACAGAGACAGCAAACAGACAAGGTATGCAATAAAGTTCAAACATCCTGCATCTAACACAGGAATTACTTGGGTATGCGAGATTGCCAATTATCTATTTTCCTTTTTTAATACACTTCCTAAAAGACTACCATATATAAAATAATCAGGGGCCATATTCCAGTAGCATCTTAAGATAAAAAAAAAATTTAAGTCCATATTCTTGCTTAAATTGAGCTAATTCTTACCTTAAAATCAAGAACTTTCTTAAGTAGCTATTTTCTTAAATTCAAGATTGCTTTAGCTAGGAAAATCTTAGGATACTACTGGAATACCTCTTATTAAAAAAAAAGATTCATATTATTTTCTTAATTTTAAAGAAAATCTTAAGATGCTTCTGGAATACAGTCTCTGATCTTCTGTAAATCCATTAATCATTTTTTACCTTGTTAACTTTCAAAAATTTCAGACAAAGATGCAAACTGCTTCTTTGTAATTTACTGTTGCATGTGTCTAGGCATGAGTCTGCAGACAAGCTAGACATAGTCTCTTCTAAATCATAATGTGGTTTTAGATGGCTATTAATCACTGATAACTGGGGGGGACACCATTTAAATATATAGTTGTTAAATGCCTTTAAAAATACAGTGCACTTACTTGTCCAACACTTCCCATACAATCTGTAAATTTGCTCTGTCCAGATGTCTCCTATTTCTGTCCAAGCTGACAACCGTTACATTCCATTTTTTGATATTGCTGTCAAGGGGAAGTTCTGCCCATTTGATATGAAAGGCTTTAACTGAAAGCAAAAGAAATCTGTTGCTTTAGTATTGACCTATAATCTGGTAACTACATGTATTAATAGCAGACTCTGGGATTTATGAATATTTATTACAAACTCTTTGGTTTATGAATATTTATACATATTACTTGTGATTTAGAAATGTAGCTAGCTTGAGGAAGGTCGGTACCTCTAACCAGAGACACCTGGCGTCTTCTTCCACCATGAAAAGCTGGAAAAGTTGCCGTAAGACCAAGTCCCAAGGTTATTAAACTTTAAATGAACTCTGTGCACAAAACTAAGAATTTTTCTCAACTCATAACTCATTAAAGAATATTTTTCTATCTATTAAGTATATGCCTACACAATGCCACTGTTTAAATATATCAAAACATATTAGCTTAAATCAGTGTAAGTGTTTTCTGTAAAAACTAGAGACGTATCAAAACTGATTTTTGAGCACAGATTTCATTTTAAGTTTTATATCCTCAGGGTTTGAACTGTGTTGCTGCAACTTAAACACAAATATACAAACAATCTCTGTTACTCTAACTAACCACATGTGTTGACTGAGTGTCCTTACAAATATGCTTGAAAAGTATGATTACTGTAAAAACTAAAAACTTGATATAAATATCCTTATCCAACAGAAAGATAACTAAGGCCAGATAACTGTGACTTACTTCTTGAAAATATTTCTACTGGGCTTCCATCCCATGGCCAGCCTTTGAACTGCCAGGCTGGTCCTTGTACAAATACAGCCACTACTCTATCCCTGTAAAACAAATTACAAACAAGAGTGATAAAAGAAGCCTCCAACCCCAAGTACATTTAATATTCAGTAATTTAGCATTACACAGGTATCTTATCCTTAATACATTCATAAGATGATATATATATTGGTATATTTGGGAGATAACAGCTATCCACTAACAAATCCAAGATGCAGATTACGGCAATAGCTGCTTGCTAAAAGTGTTGATCAAGAACACAGAATGTGTAATCCACATACTCAAATAAAGTATGTTTCAAGTATGCCTATATAACACCGCCACACACTGATAACATTTCTAAGGTTTTGAATAGCTGCATACCAACTTATATGCACGATGACACAATGTGACTGCCAATTTGGCTACTTTATCCCATATTCTATACAAACCTTCAAAAGATATCAACTGAAATTTACTTAAATCTTATTTAATATTAAAAAATGTATGGGTTTACAGACGTTCTAATACAGGGAAGCAACTTTCCCTTAGCAGGATACATATATATTCGAACAGTTTTATATTATTGTAAATATGTGTTGATAATATTGCATAAAAGTTATTCAACTCAGATCCAATGTCATACAAATTTAACAAATATTGACTTCTATTAACCCTAAGCTATCTGCTAAAACTGTCGTATGCCTGGATCTTAAAATTCAGTGGATTCACCCAATATTTGGAGAAAAAATTTGCCGAGTTTCAAACAGCTTGGATCCAGATTTACCCAGTTACTCGACATCTGATCCGGATTCAAGCTGTTAACATATTCTATAACAGTTGCACTTAGCAGGCTTTGGGTTAAGTGTGAACTTGTTACAGCAGATATAAGCCTGGTATTCATAATCAATACATACATACGTCAATTTTCCTCTTTTGTTGAAATTAACTGTTTATGTTAATGTATCAACTTTTTATGTATTCAACAAACAAAAGAAGCAGAGACTTTCCCATCCTCCATTAACTCCTATAAGCTACATCTTATTACATACATTTAATCAAAGATTAAATTTTAGCAAGCTATTTGAGAAGTCTGTCTGAAAATATTTTGAGTCTGTGTCATGGAGAGAAGCAGTACTTTTGTCAAATGAAGGTCATGGCAATTTTCACAAATTTATACAGATGGCTTACATCAAAGGAGAAGCTTGCTTTTTTTGTAAAATTGCTCACAGGTGAAGAAAATATAGATGGGTGTTCAGTAGAACACCTGTGTTGCCCACACTTTGTCAGAGCTATAAAAATTTAAGTACAAAAGGGGCATAACTCTTTTAAATATGATCTTGACCTGCAGAACTTGGCTGCACAATGACCCTATTGTCATAAGCAAAATAATTTGAAAGTTTGAAGAAGAAATTTTAGTAAATGGCAAAACTTATAGCCAAAATCAAGTTTTTGTGACAGACAGAAGAATTGATGAGCTGAAGGACAAAGTGACCCCTAAGTATCACTTTCTCTGAAAAAAGTAACATGAAAAGGAGGATGTCGTCAAGAAGCAAAATAACAATAACAACCACCCAGAACCACATGTTCAAATTCAGCTATCAATGATGAGAATGGAGTCATTGTGATGATCAGAGTCATTGTCCAATCAAGATTATCATAGATTAACTGACTTCCATGATCTAAATTAAATATTCCTGATGGACAACACCACTACCAGAATACATGTAGACTTACCAATCATCTGGAGACAATTTTAAAGCGTTATCAATGATTCTGTATGGCACAGTGTTTCCACCTGCTTTCCGTCGCTGTATTAAAACTTCATTATCACGCTTGACACCTTGAGATTTCTTTTCTTCTGTACTGACAAATCTGAAATGATTATATAGTATAAAATAACATGGCATTAAATTGTATAAAAAGAATAGAGAATAAGAACTGAATAACCTTAGCTTGTTTTCTAATCCTTCAAGTTTTACTTTGAATGAAAATAAACAAGAAAAAATATTGGCAAATGTTTAGGATGGAATGACTGATGATAGATTGACAAATGAAGGAACAAATATTTGCTATGAATCACATTTTGTATATTCCAGTCAATAAGGTTTGCTATTTGTGAACAGAGCTTGAAAATATTTTCTAAAACTGGGCTGTAGTCTCAAAAATTGACTCCTTTCATGCAACTTAATATTATATTCTAATTTTTGGCTCTCTACTGAAGTGGAATATGTTGTCTGAGCTAACAGTCACATGAATTAACAAACTGGTGTTTGTTTCTGAAGAAACCTGTAGGACAATGTAAGACACAAACACTTCCATAGCAACAAGAGAAACAATACCTGAGATCTTGTAACATATCCTTGGCATTGAACATTGTGATGAGGGAAACAACAGCAGCTGGGATGATAATGATTGGTGTACGGGATCCTGCAACAGGAAGATGGATTAGCCTTTAGACACCTTTATATATATTGACATTAAACAGTTCAACAGTTTTACCCATGGATGCCTAGGGTCTTCCTCTACCATTGAAAGGCTGGGAAAAGCTGACATATTATTTCGCTCATTATAATGAGCTTATCATAGCTGCTGTAAATATGGTATTGAAGAAAATGCTGAATGTTTCAGTGAAAAATATTAGGAAATGGCACTGTATTGGTAATCCATAAGTTTTTGTTGCAAGAGATAGATGAACACGCTGAGTCCCTTCTATGGCATTTGCTGCTTGAAAACCCTACAACCCAAATAAGCTGTGAGTCATATCTTCTCTTATTTATCAGAGTTCTCATAAGTTTTTAGGGTATTTGGCAATATAATGTGAGTATCCACCTCTTTAGAAACAAAAAGAAGAAATAACCAATAATACCAGGCTCCATGTATTTCCTGAAAAGACTGCGATAAAAAAATCACAACAGACTTACCTTTTTTCTGGTTTGGTGGAGGTCTGGCTTGTGAGACAGGTCTGGATAAGGGTTGTGCTGGCTGGCTGGCAGGAGCTGGGGTGACTGTTTTTCTTGCTGTGGCCCCTTCTGTTACAGACTTCAGTGTCATACCGTGGTATGTCCCCATAGTCTCAATGTTGAAACCCTCAGTGGCTGGAGGAAGGGAAAAAAGACAGAAATTAGAGATATATTATACAAATACACCAATAGTAAATGAAATTAAGGTTATTTATTACTATGTCAGTATCTGCATCAACCATGGTCACACATAAAAAAGGCGACATTCATTACTGCCTAGAACAAAAAAATTGTCCTTAAAAAAATCTTAAATTTAAGATTATTCTTCCTATTCTATATAATAAAATTCATGAAATTCTGAAGAATAAAATCCTGAAAATCATTCTTAATGAATGCACTGATAAAAATTTTATCAATGTGGGGTAGTAGGTCTACAGAATACTGAAAAAATATAATAGAGCTAAGTCTGTATTGTAACCCAGGAAGTTTATATTGAAAGTTTGGCTGAGAAACAGAAAAAAAAATGGCAAAGTTAAACCAAAATTTTGATTTTAGGGCAGACATATGGACAAAATGAATAAATATTCAGTATTAAGTTTTACCTTCTTTGCGTATAAAACTTTCTTGTTCGTATCTGTTGTATGCAGTAACTGGTTGTGGTTTGACAGGTGGCTGCAATAAGCAAATATCATTTAGTTAGTGAAATATCAGACATTTTAATCATACACAAAGCCACATAGAGTCATAGGGAAATATGATGTCTAATTTTGAAGTTTAATAAGTAATTAAGGATACTATATGTAAATTTCAACAACGTCCAAGATCTGAAAAAGTGAGTCCCAGTAAAGTGTTATTTATTTTAAGTTTTAATTGACTAGCAAATTAGTCAAATATGACAAATCACATATTTAAACATCTTTAGAAGCAAATAAGAAATAGAATGATTTTTTGTTTCAGTGCAAGATTAGAACTAATTTTTAATTATCTCATCTCGTGATAAACATGGAAGATACATAGACTGGGAATGAGTCTGCAAACTTACAACTGATGGCGTGTGTGGTACTCCGTGTGATCCGCGAGAGCTGCCCTCCTCCCGAGCTTTTATTGACTGTAACAGACTGAAGATACTCCTGGCAAATTGCTGTAAATAAACAATGTGTGGTATACAGATGTGTTGTAAACAGGGAATGTGTAGAATACAGATAATGTGTGGTATACAGAGAATGTGATGTACACAGAGAATGTATAGAATACAGAGAATGTGTAGAATACAGAGAATGTATAGAATACAGAGAATGTATAGAATACAGAGAATGTGTAGAATACAGATAATGTGTGGTATAAAGAGAATGTGTGGAATACAGAGAATGTGTTGTATACAGACAATGTGTGGAATACAGAGAATGTGTAGTATACAAAGAATTTGGAAATAATGATATAGACAAATGTATAATACCAGAGGAATTCCAGGGACCACTTGTGTCTCATGTCTTATATAACTTCCTAGGTAATACTATTCATGAAGTTGATGTCAAAATGAATATATGCTGTTGGCTTGATGAAAAGGTACTGAGAAAACTTTTGGCCAATGCTAAAGTTTAGTTTTGTTTGTTTGATTAACGTCACTTTCTGCCAGCTAGGGGCTAAAGTTCAGTAATGACAAGACAGACGGACAGATGGACCAACAAAGTGATGACTCTGTATTACTATTTTGCTTCTAAAGAGACTTCACAAAATACAAAACAAACTCTTCAGAAAAAACTTAATCCCCAGATTTCAATTTCAATTGCTCTGCTTATTCAGTAGGTTAAAAGATGAACCTTCAGATTCATTTTTTGCCCATGTTTAATGCTGACTAAATGGGTTTAACAACTCGAAATAAACATTGATATTAAGAGTCAATAATTACATCAGTGACCAGTCTAATTTAGACTCTGATGAGGGTTAAATTTTCAGCCCAGAGTCCTCATATACACAAACTTGCCACAAACCTTGCCATTGCTCTGTAATATTGTTGTTCGAGTTCTCCACAGTCTTTCTCTGCTGACAATATCTCGTGTGACATCCACCTCAGCATCCACAAAACTTCTCTGTTCCAAAGCTCCCAATTGTATGTCATCATCTCCTTTAATTTTGGTTCTCTTGATGGCTAAACGTTTGGCTTTGATTGCTGCAATCTTTTCTAGAGGCATAGCCTCATGCAGGGAGGAAGACCTGTAAATGAACCATCACTGTCATTGGACATACTTTGGTATCATCAATGTTTGTCGGATTTAATTTTCCAGATTATCAATAACAGTCTCATTCACAAAATCAAATGTCAGGTAAATTAAATGCACAGTCATGAATATCAGAGACATATAAATCAAGTATATGTTTACTGCATATATTTTACAATATTTAAATTATTTACTAAAAACTTATTTATTATTCTTTTGGTTGGGGGGAATGGGCTGTCGGTGACCTTAAAACCCAACAAAATTGTCCAAAATTCAAAATCCACAAAATTTAAAGACAATGATATCACAGTACCACATTGCACTGGCAGCCATTGTATTGATCATTACAGTATTTTCTACTATTATTCCTTTTATGTCTTATTCAAAAACCTCCTAGTCTTCATGCATCTCTATAACCAACATTTATTAACTTTCTTATTCAGTCTCATGCTTTTTTTATTGCTTTAGCAAATAATTTAGTACAGAAGAGATATATTTCTGATAAATTTCCCTAAATTCAATAATTAATGTTGTTAAAAAAGTTTTGTCATATAAAAAAATGGTACTGTACGATTCCTAAAGACAAATGGGTAGGACAAAATTTTAGTATTTCTTTCTTTCAGAAGTTTAAACAATAATGGTATTTAAGTGCACAGTATAGCAATTAATAAGTTTTCATCTGAAGAAGTAAAAAACTTACGCTAAGGCAGCAGGGAGTACAAGATTTTCTCGAGGTGCATCGATCTTATTGATCCAGTTAATTCTGGCTTGTTGCACATCCTGTAATCACATAAGCAATTTATGGGGCTGCTCCTTTCCATGTACAATTATCTCCCTTGAACATTTTATAACATAATTATCTCCCTTGAACACTTCATTACGCACACTTTTCTTCCTTTGAGAATAAACAACAGTGAACATACCATCTGTATGTTCACATGTACATCAATGGTATAAGGGATAAGAATCTCTTAATCTCTGGTCATACACATTCCTTCCATGAAGATATTTTTCAATATGCAGACCACTTTCACAAATCAATATTCAAAATTTATCAACAACAACATATCAAATGAAATCTGATATCAAATCAGAAATTTTTGTAAAAGTGTCTTGAATTATGTGGAACTATTGCTTCATGTAAGTGACACAAGGTTTTAAAAGGAAGGAATCCCCAAGGAGATTGCTAATAGAAGTCAGTCTATATCTGTAAGCTGACGAATAACAGAATGACAATGTTTTAAATATATACAGAATGAAAAATATCACACATAATTTTGTATCAGGCCTTACAACAACCCAAATTATAAATAATAATAACATTCAAGATACAACAAAAATTCCTGCTTTTGATCATCAAAATGGTCAAATTAATATCATGTGTGTGACATGATAAAATTACTTTTTATATCATCAATTTTTGGCTGACCATCATCAGAAGGTTTTTGCTATCTTGAGCATGGACTCATTTTCAAGTTCAATATTTCCTGCTTTCGACTGTTTGAAATTTATGCAACTTATTTTAGCCAATCATAGTCATGGATTTCTGAGAATGAGCCTATTCTTCAGAATGTCTTATAACCTCTGACCCTGATCTACTTTTCCTATATAAAATAGGTCCTGAGAAGTCAGGGGTCATCTTACAGCTGTCATGACCTGTGGACCCCATGACATAACCTTTACTGAACATCGATTTAAGAGTAAGTGAATTACCTCAAGTTTAGGTCGCTTCTTTTCTGATTCATTTGTCACTTCGTCTATAGTTCTTTTGACTGTAAATAAAAAGGTACACACAAATGAAACTGAAAATGTTAGAGCTAATGCTTCAATCCATTGTTGAGGGAAGTGAGTGGTCTCAGACATCTGACCCCTAAAATAGGTCCTAAACCTTCGGCCCCTAAAAAAGGTCCCAGACATCTGGCCCCTAAATAGGTGACAAACATCTGGCCCCTAAAATAGGTCCCATACCTCTGGCCTCTAAAAAGGTCCCAGACATCTGGCCCCTAAAAAAGGTCCCAGACCTCTGGCCCCTAAAAAGGTAAAAAAAACCTCTGGCCCCTACAATAGACCCCAAACTTCTGTCCCTTAAAATAGGTCTAAGAACTCTGGGCCCTAAAATAGGTCCCAGACATCTGGCCCCTTAAATAGGTCCCAGACATCTGTCCCCTTATTAAATCAAGAATCATATTTGCATCCTTTTTGGTAGTAAAATATCTACGAGATATTAATTTTATGCTCAACCTTTTTTTCACGATTCTTTGGCCAAGTAATAAGAAACTCAGTCACAGTGACATACCTTGTGTTGGCCTTTGTAGAGATATTTCTAGGGGAGCACTTTTGTCAATACTGGCCGATGCAGAAGTCTCCCCATTCAGGTAACTCAGTAAATCTTTTCTGTCAGGACGGCGTACAACCGGCACATTGGAAGCCTGAAGAAGGAAATATATTTAACATCCAAGATATTGTGGATAGAGCAAACTATTATACAAAGAATTACCATCCTGATTTTGCCAAATGTAATGTATTCCTAAACTTCCTTTCTTAACTATTCCAAATATAAAACATCTTGGGAAGGTTAAATGATTGTCTATCTATCTAGATTGTTCCAGCAAGAGAATGTCTTAAAAAACAAGAGGGTCAAGATGGCCCTAAATCAATGCCCTGATAGATAGTACAGTCAAATAATTAGATAATAAGAACCCCTAAGGGCTGGTCAAGATTGACTCCAGGGTCATCATTTGGATAAAGGACCTATAAATTGATGTTACACATAAAATATCTTAGCTCT
>JAULCC010619415.1:0-10327 GCA_032358795.1 Nuttallia obscurata
TGAGCTGGGCGTCGCGATATGACTGAAATACTGTTAAAGCGACGTTAAATTCCAAATCAAACAAACAAACAAACAAACAATGTATTACATAATGGGTGAAAGTCCCCATCCATCTCTCTCTCTCTCTCTCTCTCTCACACACACACACACACACACACACACACACACAATCTCATATTACTCGCTTTCTCATTTAATCAGATATATATAGGATATCTGATGAGTTTTCACGTTTTATAAAATTTTATTAGACGAGTCCAGGAATCTTTATTAAGCGAGCCTCTGGCGAGCTTAAAACAATCCCCGTCGAGTCTTATAGATATTTATATAAAGTGAAAACGAATCTGATATTTTTTTATCACATGTCACAATTATAAAGGAAGAAGAAAGCTTGAAATTCTATCTAGCTATTTCTAATGCATGACGATGACCAAATAACGACTTTATGTTAAATCTATATATAATCATAAGCAACAATAGTAGATCCGCAATTTAGTGGGAAAAGTCTATCAAACCCCTATCTAGAATTCGAAGCTGCATTAAACTTTAAACTTCAACAAATAAAAAAAAATATGAACTTCAAGGCAACGATAAGTATTATTCTGTAAACCATGCCACGGATGAATATATAGGTCGGATAGATCGGTTCTTATATGTAACGTGTCGTTTGAATAAGAAAATACGTGATGATTATATTACACCGGAAATAAGCAACGTCGTGTGATAAAAATGTTGTAGCTAAAACATTTATTTAGATACGGGCCAAGAAGAGCGACAGCCTGTACATATTGTTCAAGACAGCATTGTATTTAAATGTGTATGCCTTATTATCTGTTAGAAATATTTTCTTGTAATTCACAACTTCAGTGATGAAGTTCACCACTCCTATATACTTCCATATAAAAGAAATTATGTTCAATAAAGACACCATGTTTCGATAACTTGAACTAACTCGTTAGCTTATCAGTATACTCCTAGTTTTGACCAGAATTGGCCGTATCGTTATTTGTCCCCCATCCCAAATCCTCCCAAAAGGGGAAAAAACAAATTATATATCATTTTGAACGATATAATTTATTCCAATTTTTAAAAAAATATCTTGAAGGGAATAAAAATGTTTTGGCACATGTAAATATTTACAACAAAAAAATCTTTTTAAATTTATTCCCTTCAAAATGTTTTTTTATAAAATCGAAAATAAATCATATTGTCCGAATTAACATATAAAAAATTGTTTCACACTTTGGGGGAGGGTTAAAGGTGGGGGACAAATAACGACACGGCCATCTATGGTTTTGCCTACCCATCGCCATTATTACAGATACTTTGGATAATTTTTCATAATACAAAGTCAATAGTTCAATGATATTTCTCAGGGCGAGGGCGATTGTGTGAGACAGTCGCATAATTTATCGGGTGAATTTGTATTACCATTGTAATTTGTGCAAAAAAACAGCCAACAGTAATAAGTGACAAATGACCAGCTACTGGCGGAGATTTTTATACTGATATACTTGCATTTGTAAACACATACTGATATACCTGATATGAAATACATGGACTTAATCATATATGCTATTCTGCTATATATACTTACACTGATTTATAAACATACAATGACATATCTATGCTGATATACGTATACCGATATACACAAACAATAGTATTGTATATATATATACACTGAAAAACATAACACTTATCTATCTATAACGATAAACTTTAACTGGTTTATCTATATTGATTTGCGTAAACTGATATACACGTATTATACTGTTATACTGAGATTCCTAGTTAGATATACTTATACTGATATACCTACAAGTGCTTCCGTGGCCAAGTGGCTTTGGTCATTGACTTGCAATTTCTCATCCCCTCACCGCTGTGGGTTCAAATCCCTGTCTGGACACTTCAGATTTTTCAAGTAAGGAAACCTTCCAGCTGGCTTGCGATAGGTTGGTGGTTCTACGTGGGTGCACTCTGTGTCTGAAATAGTGTACAGAGGTCCCCCGGGGTCTTCCTCCACCTGTAATGAGCTGTAATGAGCTGGACGTCACGATATAACTGAAATAACGTTAAAGCGACGTTAAATTGCTAATAAACAAACATGATAAACCTACACTGATCTGCATAAACTGATATTCGTAAACGAATATCCAAAACTGATTCACGTAAACTCATACTTACACTATATTGATAATACATACACAGATTTGTGTAACGTATAATAAACATTTACCGACACGATACTGATATATCTATACTGATTTACGTAAACTTATACGTACACTACTATTTTACCTACACAGATTTACGTTAACTGATATACCTTTGATATACTACACCTATGTCATTCTGATATACCTACTCAGTCAGATTGCAAAAAAACAACAGAAGAGACCCACCCATCCAGCGTAGTGATGTATGCGGAACATATCCCTGTTCCCGGTTACCGGGCTGTAGAACTTGGAGGCTTCAAATTGCGTGGTTAGTTTGTGTATCAGGGTTTGGTCTGTGGCTTTCGGAAACATGGACTCTTCGTCAAGGGTGCAGAACAAGCCGGTCGGTTTCTGGAAGCATAGCGTGCTGCTAAATTTGATTAATGCTTTTTGATTTGTAACTGGTTTTATTATAACTGTGATTCATTAAGGTTAGTTAAATAAACATTTCACTGATTTCAATGGTAAAATTGATATATCTTGTATCATCTGTGAGCTATTCTACTAATTTAATACACGTGAGTGTTTACTGGTATATGGGGTGTCCGAATATATAGGGGTAAACGTATAGCGCAGTGGTAACGCGCTCGTTTCTCACCAATGCAACCCCGGTTCGATTCACGACCGGAGCTAGTATGTGACAGGGTAGTCACTTGTCCGAAAACGTAGATTTTTCCCGGGTACTCCTGTTTTCTCTTTCAAAACGACCACAAAACAGCTCCATCCGCACCAACGAGAGGGATTAATATAAGTTGTAAGAACTTTTTTCGCAAATCTTTGTAAAATAAATAAAGTTCAAACATTTTTGTACATTAGAACACACCACAATTTGGCGTGAAATGTTTTAGAATTACATGTCGTCTGTCTGGTTCGGTAGATCGTTCAGATAAAAATTGAAAATTTTTATATTTATTTCGTCAACATTTTAAAGCTTCTTCTGACAGTTCCAAAATGATGAAGTTCAAACCGAACTTCAAAGAGGATTTGTCCAAGTTTGTCTGCTGAAACACACGATCTAAAGAAAGTCTGATGAATATTTTTGATAGAAATTGTTCAAATGATTTGAAAATAAAAAATACTCCAACCTTTTCGAATACCATACAGTCTTATATTGTTTTACAACATTATCAAAGATTAGATATTTTGACTTTGATATCAAGATTCAATGTTAAAGTATATTCTATAGGTTTTTTCAAGCGTACCTTTCAAAGGACTGGCGTTATATATCTCACCTGAAATAGCAGGTCAATAAGTGGCCGAGTGTCCTTGAACGGCACGTGTAAGACGTCAACGCCTTCGGCCCGGTAGTCCTCCAGTTCCATCTGGAATATGACGTCATTGAAATACACGTGTAGCCGTTCATTGGCTGTGTTGATACACAGTTGTTCAAAACCATTGTGTGGAAACTTTTCGAACCCCGACATGTCCAATATACCGATGGTAGAATCACGTGACCTACATAAAGATATACCCGTGGATTAAACTGCTCCTTGGGGTATATATCTGGGTTTTGTTTATGCCATTTATTTGTTTTTGCTTCCTTTTGTTTCTTTTATTTAAACAGTTCTTTAAAGAATAATTCAATCTTATTAACATTTAGCCTGCTAAGGGCAACCGTAATAGAATATGCAAACAGCTTGGATCCAGATTAGCCGCCGAGTAATTTAGCGTCTAATCTGGAACCTAGCTGTTTGACACTCGGCCAATTGTTTCTCCAAATATTCGGCGATTCTAATGAATTTTAAAATCCAGGCAGACGACAGTTTAATCAGTTTATATATAAAATGAAATTGCTAAGACACAGTTATATTTTGCGGTGGTTTTTGTCGTATTTCAAAAGATTATATTATGAATTTAGATATATAATATAGTTTCTTTAAATGGTTCGTTGTTTAAGTTATTTAAGTGACACCATAAAAGCACTCAGCAAAGTCAAATTATGTAAGATATTAAACAGTATCAGTCCTTGCTTATGTTTTTAATCGATGAAATAGATCAGTGTAAGCCCTTCTTTGTTCTCCTTTGTTACATAAAACATGGCTTATTATTGCACAGAGATCTCAGATATAGATATTGAGTCAGCATAATCTGCAACATACCCGTCAATATCAAAACTTCGTAAATGTGTGTTTATCTGATCGACAATCCAATTGAAAAGTTTAGCATAAAGACACTTGGCTAGTGCATCTCGTCCATCTTCTGCTTCGCACTTCTTTTTCAGGCGGACAACCACTTCACCGCGCACGAATACAGAGTTGGAGGTAAGTGAACTGGTTAGTTTATCAATGTCAATCTCAAGTAGTGCTGCAACTGAAGAAAAGTGTAATACTGGTGGTATTCATTGTAGGTACCTTTTGAAAAAGCGTAAGATATAAAAATTATATTAAAAGGTATATCTTAGCATGTGTTGCCTATATCATTTTTTAACACCTGACCTATAAAATATCCATGAGAGGTGATGTATTTGCTTTATTTACAAGCTAACACTGGTATTCATGAAAGTAACACAGATGAAATGAAAATGAGGTACTTTCACGAATACAACCTTTGATAAGAAAAAAATGAGTGTAGCCTTGACTACGTAGTAGTGATGTGTTATTTAGATATATTTGAATTAATAACACATTTCCGTTCTGTAATTATGCAAAGACTGCTATATATAAATGATACAAGAGAACTGTTTAAACGTTGAATATCGGACAACCAGAGCGATGTAGAATTAGAGGATAATGACAAAGAAGAGCACAAAGTGTTTGGTGCCAGGTTCCGTAAAGCTACAGCCAATTATGAAGAATCATGGATAGAGAAAGTTAAAAAAATATTAATGAGATGGAATGTCTATTGACGAAACCAAGTAAAAGGCAGAATCAAAAATGCTACACGGATTCACGACGAGCCTGAAAATAGTTCTAAAAAGACAACTGTTAGGTATGACATTTCAGCACTGTAACGTGTGTGGTATTGAAAGTTGCATGTGAAACCAGTCAAATCCAGGAAAGGAAAACAGGAGAAAAATGTATTCGTTCCAGCAGATATTTTTAGATGAAATCTAATATTTAAATATATTCGAAATTAACTACACAGTTGTAATATACTAATGGTTCGAAAGGCAACTAATGTTCTAACATACAGAGGCTGTAGAGTACAAAACATTAGACCATCAAAGCAACACAGTCTCTATATGTATATTATGATATTATGTAACTTATCTAAAGCATTTAGGTAATCTTGCATTTTACAGTTGAAATGTAAATTTAAGGATTGTGGTTGTTGTCTGTTTTCATGGTAACGAGGACCAGGCTTAATATTCACCAACCAATTCAACTTGAAACTCAAGAATAATCTCTAACCCTGTAGACACGCTCCCAGCGCCTAACATTATGCTAAAGCTGAAAGCCAACATGAGTATTAGTGACTATTATTGAGTTTCAAGTCTTAGAATGGATTGATTAATTCCAAGCCAGAACTTGTACCCGACCCCTTGCGTAAGATATATCCGAGAGATGATGACGGATGATGCATTACCCGAGGAGTTCTAATTGCCCCGAATGATATACACAATAAGCATTGTGTTCGCCGGAATAAGAATACGCGAAGAAATAGTTCTTCCGGGAAGATACAGCTGTATCTGCCGTTTAAAAAAGGTAGTTACCAACCTATTACAACCATTTCAAGTTTAAACTAAACTAAGGATTTTACTTGGACTAAACATCCTTTATAAAGTCGAGCTGCAATCAAACGTTTATTATTGTTTTCCTCTTTAAATGGGGTGATGACTGATTTAATGGGCGCCGCCATATTTGAAATCAATACCCAGCTACCAGTCCCAATGGCGGCTTATTTGAAACATTCGAAGTCTGCTTCGTAGAAAATGGCCGAAGGTGTTCGAAATGGATGACTGGTAAGGATGTACGTATACTGAATAAAATAGTGACTATCCTTAATAAGCTACTGGTACATTTGACAAAATATTCATGAATGTCACTTATTAAAAAAAACAGCTATCAATAATATTTAAGAGGTTTATTAAGTCTCTGTTGTCAGTTTATTTACGTATCTGTAAACAGTGACACGGTGACAGCTGTTACAATCCCGTTAGACCATCTGGACAATGGGTTTCATTGTGGTCCGTGTAATATGGTGTCAAAATACACATGTCTGTCACGTGGACGGTACATCAAACGGTTTGTGGTAAGATAGTGTTCACACCTAAATCACGTCCTACGTTATTTATTTGGCTAAATCGTAATTTATGAAGGATTTTCTAGGGACATGTGACAACTTTAGTATTTCTTGTGTTTTTGTTTTTATGTTTTATAGTTCTTTCCAATAATATTTCACGAGTTTAAAAGAAGACCGTTACTTATTTTTATACATATAATTAGAGTTGATTAATAACTGTTTGGTGATAACACTCTCACGGAAGATGAAGATATTTCAGTCTCGTCAAGTGTTCAAGCATGCAATTTACAAACAAAGCAGTTTGCCTAATTTCTTACTAATTACTAACACATCACTTCTCGGGTTATCTTAGTCAAAAGAACAATAATGGTCTATAGTCCGCCGATCGAGTCCTAGTCCTAGCGTCAATACCTCTCTCTCTCTCTCGCCATCTTTTGTAAGATTTTTTCATAATCAAGAAATAAAACAATATTACTGAATGTCAAAGGAATCTCTTTTTGTAATAAATACTATGTAGAATCAAGGATACAGCTTCAGATAAGCTAGTAGAGCTTGTTTTCTTCTTATTACATACTTATGTTAACCAACATGTAATAATGTCAGTGCCCATTCTATATATTTGTGAACCTATTTTTAGCCTATAATTTTTTACAGTTATATCACGGCGATTAACTTAACCACGCCCCTTGTTGTCTTGAATGGCAGTTTTTTGTAGCATCTCCGAAAGCAACTGACAACTGATGGAAACAGCAGTGGTAGACAAAAACCCATTATGAACGCAACAATGATGGAAACTGTTTATTTTAGATACTGTACTGGGCTGAAAATTATGGAACTTGAATATTAGTGTTACACTACTTTACCTACCGACTTGAAGTGGGAATTTGTCCGATATAGTGACCCCATCTGTGACGTTGTCTTCTTCAAAATATACATTTGTGAGATTCAAAATGGCTGCCAGTATAGTAATGACGATCTTCACGTCCTGTGAAAAGAAATCTTATAAATCACGTGAACCTTACTGAATAGCAGTCTAAATTTCGTTGTTGTTTTTCCAAACATTCTTTCACCATTTTTGAGACACCATCCAGAAATAATTTGACTGAATGATCAAACATGAAATTATTACAAAGTCCACGCATTACCTAGGATGTACCATGTTTGCAAACAGTAATGTTTTATATGAGAAAGCTTGCTGACGGAAGGTTGGTGGTTCTATACAGAAACACTTTGTTAGGAACGTGCAAGAAGCACCATGAAAAATTGGAAATTCATCATATAACCAGAACCAGATTCAGACATATTTACGGAATATAAAATATGGAATATGATGAATATATTTAACAATAAGGCTTTTTGTCCTTTGATTATTGTTCTTGAAGAACCCATCAAAGTCACCGTCTGATTTCGCTTTCAATACTTTGTTATTACAAATATGACGCGACAACTATTGATGCAAATAATCAAAGGTCGCCGCTAAAGAATTGCAAATGTAGTGTTTATCATGTGATTATGGCTACTAGTGACCTTATAAAGGGATTACCTAGTAATAAACTTAGGTTTATCCGGTCAGTAGAAGTGATTCAGCTTATTAATTTCAATGACGTGATACCAGAACTATTCTATTAAAAAAATAAAACAGTTTTGAGAAAACAACTTCGAGAAAAATGTATCAAACTAAAAGCACTAAAATTATCTCATTTTTCTGTCAATATGTGTACCATGATCTAAAAAGAAGGACTGATTAAAAAAGATATAGGTTCGGCCGAGCCTCGAACCAACGTCGATACTTCGAAAAAGGGTTCGAAGACCAACGCTATCACGGCGTATGTATATATATGTGCATTTTATATACATATTTAAACTCAACGTAGCGAAGCTAAAAATAATCAGTAGACTGGTTTCTAATATTTTATTAGTCAAAACTGACCTTGCACATGAGGGAATAAATTAAATGATTTAAAAAAAATAATCAAACAATAAAAGCATGTTACCAATACTTCTTTTGTAAAACTCTATTGTCAATAGGTATATAGGATCTTACATGAGATTTTATCTAATATAAAAATTTCTTCAAATACTAAATAAAAACGAGTGTAAAATTCTTTTTAACACATGACAAACAAACAATGGAAAAGTGTTGTCCCAATTTATTTCAGTGTACTGTAGTACTTAGAAGTTCGGTTTGTGATAGGTAACACGCGTACTATAACAGAATATGACGTGGGTATATTGAATAGAATACAAGGCGGGTCATGTGATAAAAAATTATCTTGCATCGAATAATCATTGAAAAAGAGTTACGAGCCCCTCCCCCCCCCCCCCCCCCCCCCCCCCCCCCCCCCAGGCTGGCAGGTTCTGCTGCCTGCGACTTAATTGAGACATAGGGTATAATCTGATCAACCTTACAGCATGGGTCCTAATAAGGACGGGTAATATAACTATCCAGATTGAAGTCATTCACTTTATCTCATAGTAATACTAGAATACACTGCAACTGTATATGGCCTTCGGTGATCAGTATCTAAGTCACAGTATGACCCTTCTTATGTGCCCAATGTTCTTTTGTTGATTGTTGATGTTGGGTTTTTGTTTTCAGAGAAAGAAGGGTGGGGGTGACTGTGATGGGTAGGAAGGGTGGGGGGGGTGACTGTGATGGGTAGGAAGGGTAGGGGGGTGACTGTGATGGGTAGGAAGGGTTACTTATAGAGCAGGGTTCAATGCATTTAAATGTATAACGTACCACTCGGCACTCCTCTGTTAGATGTAGGACCCCGAAAACGACGGAAGAGTGCCGAATGTATTCGGTACATGTCGGTTCTATAACCTATCTTGCTTTTTCGAGGTAGTGTTGATGATAAAGCCGTCTTGTTAATCAACACCTTTCACAAATCACACCTTTAATCAATTTGAAAAATGGAATCATATTTTGACAACTGTAAAAAGGGTCATCTCGCAAGGATTCTGTGCTCAAAAAATAGTGTTGTCAAATGGTACCAAAAAGCATTTAGCTGTTTTTTGTCCGTACTTTTAACCAAACGCATTTGTGTTTACAATTCTTAAAAGCGCCGTGTTAGCTCAGTGGTAAAGCGTCAATCTCCAGTACGGAAGATCACGGGTTCGATCCCCGGCCGGGTCAAACCACAAATACTTTTAGTTTGTTAGTAATGAATTTCCCTCCTTGGCGCTCAGGAATAGATATATACATTACGACTGATCCGTCGGTGTCATAATAAAGTGACCGGCTGGGGATCAGTCCCTCGTTTATTTATAATTGCTATACACTGGGTACGTAAAAGACCCATAGCGTTGTACAAAATAGTTATCTCTTTACGATTCCCTATCCCTCTCGAAGGTCCGTTAACACAAAATGACGTATAATGACATAAATCAAATGAATAAACAGACAAATTCATTGACATATGCGTTATTGGAAACTTAAATTTGAGAGATGTTCACTGTGTATGCCATGTTTTTTTTAATTATATTACTTATATCATAGAGTATGAAATAAACATGACCATTCAATTTTTACAACAAGTTTTGCTTAGCTTTTACAGAACATTACAGCATACATCTGTACAACTTAGCGGGACACAAAGGAGTAGTTTAGAAACCGAAAATAGTTTTAACTTATGTCGTAATGGACATTAATAATGGATTTAATTTGTCGGAATATTTGGTTGCATATGTGATAGTCGGAGTTATAAGAAAATACATTTGTTTTAAAAAAGTAAGTCACGTAGCATGCCATTCGTTTGAAATATTGTGTTTAAATTTTAATGAAAGGTCCCGTGTCATTTTATTTCCTAGAAAGTTCAGGTAAAACTTACTGATTACATTTGTCGATATATATAACTACAAATTGAAGTGCACTGCTATTTATCTAGTGAAATTCTATATTAAGTAACACTAACTGATTACAT
>JAULCC010619448.1:0-17679 GCA_032358795.1 Nuttallia obscurata
CCCCCTACCTTTGTAATAGTGCTATGCGTACACTGGGCATGTGCAAGAACCAGTGAGTTCTACAGAAGAGTTCTTTGTATCCGCTTCCCTCTCTTTGGAACGTCCATTATCCCTATGGCGTATTTAGTGAGTTAAACATACAAATAAAACAGATAGAATATTATATTATATTATATTGTTTGTTTTAAAACTACCTTTATATAAATTTTTTTTATTAGTATTCTTCATGAAACTAAAACTGTCAGTTATAGAGATGCTTTTTTTAAACTGCATTGCTATATTTGTAAACTATCGATGTATCTAAGCTGCCTGCTTTTCTTTTATTGCCTTTTCGGCGTGACATCGGAGTACAAACAGTGACGTGTGTGTAGAGGCCCCGTATTATATAATATAATGTCTCTTTAGTAGAATAATTGCGTTTAAAGTTATATGTATCAAAACAAAAGTAGAAAAGTCTCAACCGCAAGGTATGGATTCGCGCATGCGCATGGATATTTTATATACACGTAAGTCGAATTTTCTTTGGGTAACCCAATAATAATAATGAGGTCTGAAAGTTTGGCGATTTAAGCAAAACAACAAAATTTCACCAATTAAAAAACAGGGCATTACAGTTATTACAGATTTTAAGGCAGTAAAATGTCATCAGTCAGTTTCAGATGAAAACTCTATACTTTGGAATGACACCGACCTTTAAAAGAATATACAAGGTCGGATTCAAACGAGAAACTTGAATCCAAAACTATTATGTTCGTGTTTCTTGTGTTATCCATAGTAATTATTTTCAACAGTGTAAAGAAATAGCCTACTGCTTCATATAGATGAGCTCAAAACTGACATCAAATTAAAGCAGTCATATATAACAAAAAAAGCCTTTACAGTGATAAGAGAGCATGCGTCCACATCATTTGGTAAATAGAATAACGAAAAACAAATGTGAGAAATGAACAATGTTTGATGAAAACCTCATCTTAAGTTTCTTCATATAGCTCTTAAATGACTCGACTTTGCGGGTCTCTACATCATGCTCTGTAAATAATATAAATATATAAATACATATCTTATATTACACACTGTGTTTTGTAAGTTTTTGTTCAATGTACACGTCTGAAAGGAATATATTATCACTGTCTGTTCAGTTATATCTCCAATTAATCAGTTTTCAAAAAATGTTACCGGTATCTATCAAGGCGACGCTACCATCCTCAGAGAAAAGAATTTAATAAGTCGACAGATTTCTAGCCAGCCTCAGAGATGTTGGGGATTCTCCCGTCTATTTGTACCTTGGCGATGTCTACAGATTGTACAGAGCACGCCTGACTTAGGGCCGATAAGTCGTGGACACTTAATTCTGATTGACAGTATCGCCTGTATCTTCACACTTCACGTGATAGCCCAGATGACTTTTCTGTCACTTTTGCTGATTGTAATATATTTTTGTCGTCAGTTTGTTACGCCGCTGGCCTTGTTTAATTCTCGGCGACGAGGAACACTTCTCGACGACCGTTGTTTTCACCTAAGGTGTGAATGTTGTGTGAAGCACGGTTGGTCTATTTCGTCTCAGGATAGAACTTGCTGATTGCATATGCACGAAACAATAGAGGTGCGTTGCGAAAAATTTAAACTATTTATTAAACAAATTGAAATATGAAATGTTCACATTAAAGTCTGAACTAAGAGAGACATTTAATACGGTAAAAATATTTTATGATTCGATTTATTTGTCTGATTTTAGACTTGCGAATATTGTTCGTGGAAATTCGAAAGCTCAAAGCTAGATATACGGTATTCACCTGTTGGCTTTTCTGCTGAGATACCATCTTTAAAGACATCGGTGTACCATTGTGAGTTGACTTAGTCATGTCAACCGATGTTTGCTTTCGTTTTAAGTTTTGTTTCATCTACTCCTCCACTCTAGGTAGTGAAACATATCACCATTTCCAAATTGCATAATGCCCTTTAGGTGGGGCTCAGCATAACACCATGGCATTATCTTAAACCCTTCACTGCCTTACCCAGAGTTTTAAGTAATATGCAAACAGCTTGGACCCTGATGAGACGCCGATTAACTCGGTGTCTTAGCCGGATCCAGGCTGTTTGACACTCACCCAATTGTTTTGCCAAAATTTAGAGAATCTATGAAGTTAAAAAACGAGGCAAACGAAATATTGCGCATGCTCGGTATTGCTTCCGGCAGTGGAGGGGTTAAATGGTTACCAGTTTGCGTTATTCTGAGTACATTCAAGTAGGTTGTAACATAACAGACTAGATTAGAACACAGTTTATTGATAACCTGCATTTTGTCCATCGTCATATACACATACGTATACAAATAAATTTGAACTATCACATGTCAATCATAATTAATGCTACCACTGTAGCAGTAAATAAAATCTTGTCCCTTATGTATCAAACTGTCTTGAGCATGACCTTATTTACGTGCGAAATATTTCTTGCATTTCATTGGTTTAAATGTATCATATGATGTAACTGAGCCAACATGTGATATAACCGAGCCAATCATAGTTCTGAATTTCTGAGAATAAGAATGAGTCCATGTTGAATAATGTTTGCCCTTTAAGTACCAAATGTGAAAATGTCGCCCCCTAAATTTAACTTAGAAATACATTCTTATTGTTTGAGAGATGCACTGCAGAGATAACTTGACTTCCTAGGAAGCTGAGGAATCACCGTGTTTTATTTTGACTGATGAGGACGTTTGGTAGTTGAAAACATATCTGATTGCGACTTTAGTGGCGAAAGAGATTAGATAAAAATTCGAAGACCAGACTGCATGAGTTACCTCTTTAACAATGGTGCGTTTGCTTTACCCTTGACCTAACTCTATGGACTAACATGCACATACAGGTGTGTTTCCTGGCATTTTTATAAGCATGACTACTATTTCGTGTTTAACTAGTGTGTTTGGATAAAGTTCTTCTGCGTTTCGATGACATTGTCAGCCTCGCAGTATGTCATCTACAGCACATCATTGTCATGTTTCTTTAAAGTTGGAGAGCTTCAGTTATGTTCATTTAAAGTTGGAGAGCTTCAGTTATGTTCATTTAAAGTTGGAGAGCTTCAGTTATGTTCATTTAAAATTGGAGAGGTTCAGTTATGTTCATTTAAAATTGGAGAGCTTCAGTCATGTTCATTCAAACAATTAGTGTGGTAGTATCTAATATGTTCAGATGTAATTTGTAATTGGTTCAAATAGTTTTATATGTATCTGCTACAGAGAGCCATTAGTTTCCGTTTTGGTTTAGTTTCTATCTCTGACAGACACTGTTGAGCTCATATCATAGGTGACATATCCAGCTGTCGGTGGTGAAGGAAACCCGAGGCATGCATGTGTAAAACACCCGCCCATTGGTAAGCTAGCTAGATATGCTTTCATACATCCCGTACTCCGTTCGCTATGTCTGAGCTTGTTGTTCGAGGACCTCTTACTGATCCATCGTATTCTGTTTTGATCTGGAAAACTTGTTTATGCCTGTTGCTAACTATACATCAGATGTGCCACATGTAATTACGATTGGTAAAATGTCCGATTTGTGATCTAATATATCTGGAACATATTGATCAATCTTTATCATTACCCCAGTAAGAACGGTACGTTTCCGTTTGGAATGATACTGCTTATCGTGTTTTGTAAATCTTGAAACTCAATATGACATTATCAAAGCCATTATCGGGAAATATTTAGCGGAAAATGTCCCCAGAGTTATCGGTATTTGGTACCAAGAACATAAACAGCTGATTTCGGGTTTGATATGCATTTGGGTAATTGTTTGTTCAACGTATGGCTTGCTTTCGATCAGATGAAAAAAAATCACGATGACGATATTTGAGGAGTACCATGCATTTATACTCACAGAAGTAACAGAAGCAAATAATATATCCTGCATGAAGGTTACAATGTTCCCCATAGTAAAATGTTTAAAAAAGCAAGGGAGTCTACGAATGTGTTCTACAAATTCTTGCAAATACAAGAATAAGCATAAGAGTAACTCGGCGTCTAATCAGGATCCAAGCTGTTTGACACTCGGCCATTTGTTTCTCCAAATATTGGGCGATTCTGATGAATTTTAAAATCTAGGCAGACGACAGTTTAAGCAGACGACATTTCTTCAGCAGGCTAAGGGTTAAAAGTCACAAAATGCAGAACAATACCACACCATACATCATTTAAGATAAAGCATTTGCAATAGATATAACAGTTCTAAGAGTATATCTCCACCCTTAAATAAAAGCATACATCGAGAAAAAAAAACATATAGTCCAATCCTTCTTTTTGACGTCATTTAGGGCAAGGCTTTGCAAAAGATGAAGAAAGATTTGCAGATCTGAAGTGATTTCATCATATCAGACGTACATGATAAAGTATTCGCCTATATAAGGCTGTTGCTGTGATTCGATATAGATACATGTATATCAAACCTTACTATTGTTAATGGTCAACTCTACAAAAATATTCAAAATCTCTTAAACGAAACTTTTATAAACGTAATCAATAACAGTAAAATACAAATACTTCGTCTTAAATTTAAGACGTGTTTGTTATGATATCTACAAAATGTTATTCTTTTTTACTTGATATTCCAACAAAAATTCTCTGCAAACAAGTTAGAAAACAACACGACAAAATAAAGTCGATACAATTATACATGTATATATCATTTATAATTGTCGTTCTGATAATATTATATTGTGTTTGCTATGAACATGTTTTAATGTTTAATGCAAAGGAAAATATATTCATATTGATATTGAATAATTCTCTCAGCTTCTTGCATGCTGCTCAAAATGGTCATATTATTCGTCTTCCGGGTATATTCTTGTCCTATAATGTGTGTTCTGAGTCTTAAATACCATTTCCAGATGGGCATTCGATTTTGTCAGAATCCTAATACGATGCATGTTTATAAATGCTGTTAACAACAATAGCTTGTACTGAGGTAGAGCAATTCAAATTTAGATTTTAAGGTCCAAGTACCAAACGTTTAAAATCAAGATTGCAATGCCGGGTATTAACAATTATACAAGACGCTTTATGCCCTTCAAGTGTGTTTTTAACTCTCAGTACGGTTGCCAAGTCTATGTTTTATGTTTTATTCGGAATTTAACGTAGCTTTAACAGTATTTCAGTCATATCGCGACGCCCAGCGCATTTCAGGTGGAGGAAGACCCCCGGGGACCCTTGTGCACTATTTCAGGCACAGAGTGCACCCGGGTAGAACCGTACGGTTGCAAAGTCTAGAAAGTTTTGATGTGAACTGTGCTAATATCTACTGTACTATGTTTGTATAATAGTGGCTTAATTGAGATAAATGACTTGTTTCATACACTTAAAACTTTTATCATATGTTTCATACAGTTAATCTTCCATCACGTGTTTCATGTACTAACACTTCCATCGATTTCTTTTTTTAACTGTTTGTATAACGTAAATCTATTCTTGAAAATGTATTGTGTTTATAAAATATAATATTTGGACATATATATATCAAACCCATAGCAGGATTCCAGCGAATTTTCTTTGATCTTTTACAATTTGTTTATATGATGATAGCGTCTGGAATATATCCCTGTGTATGATAGATAATTTACTTACGGGGGAATTCCAATGGAAAGTCGAACGTCTACCCTCGAAAATACCATGCTGTTGTGTTACAAATATAAGGTTTAGGTGCATATTTATATGTATTGTTTTCTAGTGATAAAACTCAAACGTGTGTATTTCCCTTCGGTAATAGGCCTATTGCTTTGTATTAAGTTTCCCTTCATGTATATTACTAGGGTCAAGGTCGAAGGTAAGACGTCATCAAACATTCAGTGCGGCAAACACATTCTTTTTATGGTAAATCCACGGAGCCGAACCCTTTGGCACACTATGTGTTATATGGTTCTTAAATGTTAACCAGTATGACCAAAACAGATTTTATAACAACTACAGATAGATGGTTAGTGAAGCGTGGACTGTTTTTTTTTAAAGAATAACAATCGCGTAATGCCAATGGCAAGCATATGCACAGACAAATACAACAAAATTGTTGTGAGGTCTTCGCGTGTAATTGAAAGAAAAAGGTATCCACCACCCATGGGTAATATATGGTCATGATAACTAGATATGTATGAAATATATACGTACCATGTATAGGTACCTATAAAAGTTGGGTATTTATTTGATAGATATGTGGGTAACCTTTGCTCTAAGGGCTCTCTATATAAATTTGAAAAATCTAGATCCCTTGTCTATTGCCGAAGCTTATCTATACTGATGTGAGCATTTTACGATTTCTATTGACAACGTTTTTCTGTGTCGTGCACTTAAATCTAGGGTTAAGAAAATGTTATTTGTTGATACAAACAGTTGTTACTGTATGTAAATAAAGAATAGAAAATAATTAAAGTCAAACGCAATTTATTTGATATTATACACAATATAGATTAAATACATATTGATGTCCATTAGCCTTAGATCCCATTGAAGTGACGTATAACAAACAAATAAAACATACATATTGCTTTTCTAACACCATTAGCTTGGGGAAGGTTTGTGGTTCTACACAGCGACACCTGGTGTCTTTCTACAACCATGGAAAGCTGACACAGTGGTCATATGACCTAAACAATGTCTCGTCTCCATGACTTAACCCTCTCTGCGTATATTGTTGTCTGCCTCAATGTTCGAAGTGGATATATATATTGAATTTCTGATTAAAAGCCGAATCAGGATGCCACACATTTTGGATCCTGGTAAGACGCGAGTTATTCGGCGTTTCACCTGTATTTTGAAGCTTTTTTTGAAAATTATAACCGAGTCGCCTAAGGCGGCGAAAGTATCAAAACCCAAATAAAATAAGCAAACCAAAACTAATATGTGTATTTCTAAACTGTATATATTGCAAATAGTTTTCTGTAATAAGAAAATTCGTAATACAGATTCCTTTTTTAACAACATTCTTTGCCCGTAGAAATAATGGTATTTATTTAAGTTATAACATTTAGACATATGTGTACCTATTGTAAAAATTGATTTCAGTTTTTCTTTTTCTTTTTCGCTTATTTTCCGGTATCTGTTGTCAAGTGAGAATTATATTAGCAATTTGAATAAAAGTACCACTCAAAATGGTGTGAAAATGAATAGTGAAACTGGACTCGAAATAAAACTATAGGATCCAGTTAGGAGATATAGTTATATATGATCAGAAATTGAAAACATGTAATGAAAATGATCAGAAACAAGAAATAGATTAAACAATAATGCACAGCAAAATCTACGTAAATTGGCATAAGCTGCAAACAGCATTTGCCTTTTGGCTGTAAACTGTATACACAAATCAATCATTCATATCGGTTTCACGGTTCCTCCTAGTCGTCCAAGTTTGAATAAAATATTAATTACTAAAGTTTATCTATAAATTAATCGAGCATGCGGGTTAATGAAATAAAATAACGATACGCGTTCATTGGAAACAAACAAAAATATCAACTTAACATTCCAGCTATATGATTTACGCCAAGATAACGACGGTGATGGAATAAAAAGCGGAAAGCAAAATGGCTTAGACGGCCGCAATTTCCATGAGTACCGTAGATATTCTACGGGATATAACGATAGTATATCTCGGTGAAGCCGTGAGGAACTAATTAACGTGAGTTTTATGCTGTCAGGTTTATTGCACGGTGATTTCTCGGTGCGCTACTTTTTATTCAGTTTGTTGTGATGCTGATGGTGACGTAGATACCTTAGGCTGGTGAAATCTATAGCTGTTTATCGGTAGAGTCTGTTGGAGCCATCAGCGAAATGTGTTACTACTCCGATTAAAATATATTTATCAATCTAATTGAATCATGAAAATGTTTTTTTTTTTTAAATACTACAACACAAACGTCATACAAGAGCAGATTCAATATGTTAAATTTGTTTGAAACTTATATACATTTATGGATCAGAAATTTATCTTCAAAAACGAAAATTATCATTAAAGATGAAAAAAATGCAATAAAGATATGTGAAAATGAGTATTAGTATCATCGGAAATGTCTAACATGAAATCTTCTAAATTTAAGTTTTGATACTGGTTTAAATATGTCTAAACCTGTCACAGTCGACTCTATGTAAGTTTGGTATCTTAATCTGAGGAAATGTATCTTAAATGTAGAACTAACATTACCGAAGATAATAAAAGTAATTACAAAAAAGGGTAATAATGAAGACAGCAATAATGACAAAAATAATGATGGTAACGTAAACGATAATGACAATGATAAACCCATTTTGATTATGAAAACAATTTTATTTTTTGTATAAACAATAAAACAGATATCAGTACTAGTAAAAATAGACAATGTACTATTTCATATCATAAATAATAAAACTGATTATATAAATAATCATCATATTATACATTTAATGAAAATAATGATAACCATTATAATTTATAACTATCATTATAACAATAACAATAATTATTTGAAAAAAAAAAGAATGAGAATAAGTTCTTTATCAATTAAAATATTTGAATCTAAAAATAAAACACACACGTGTATGGCAATATTTTCTAAAACCCGGTTGTTCCAGATATACGTATACAAGTGCAGTATCAATAAAAATACTAGTGTTAGGGGTAAAGGCAACAATAAATCAAGGACGCATTGTTCATTCAGGTAAAAAATTGTTGTAAGGAATATTGTAAAATTATTTTGTCGAGAAAACTTATGTGAGCCTTATGTAAATGCCGGTGCGGTGTTGCGCCAATACACGAATAGAGATTGGTAGATATGAAAATTTACAAATTGAAAATAGTGTTTGCCCATCTGTTTAAATAAAGTTGAAGATGAGAACCATGTTATTTTGAAATGTTCCATGTATGATGTGTTAAGGGAATCTCTCTTTAATTATGTAGTTAAAGGCAATGTAAACTTCAAGAGTTTGACGGATTAGGAACAGTTGAAAAACCTGTTTACAACTCCACTGTTAATTACATGGTCAATCTATTGTCAAAACATGTAACTAAATTTTAGACCGTCACATGTATGTATGTTAATAGTCTTATATACTATTTTAGATGTTTAACAATATTTGATTTGTTTTACTAGATCTGATCTGAAGTAATATCCATTCTCTTTCAGTTTGTTTAATCAATGCACTTTCGTGCTGTTTCTCTGTTGACAAAAACATTATGAATCAATGCCAGCTTCGCAATTCTTTTTCTTGTTTTTTTTTAATGGTTTTTAGTACCAACTGGGATAATACATGCATATTTCCGTTTAAGGTTTTAGTACATAATAGGTATCGTTACTAGATATATGGAATAGGTCTGAGAAGATTGGCTGTGTACTAAATTATCCAAAAGGTTTTAATTGTCTTTGTATATGAATGCATTGTATATATGTGGGTCGGTGTATGTATGCAGATATGACTCCACTAAAATAAAATATTGTATATAGAAGTTTCTTATGCTGATAGAGAGTGAATATGATATGAACATTTACTGCTAGTCAGTTCATAATAGATCTGATCTGAGATGATAATGGATGTTTTAAGAACATAGTTAAGCGTGCATCTATATAAACATCTTGGTGTTTTGTTTTCCTCTTTTCAAATTTGATGACAACATTTTCTTTTGGCTAGTTTTTAACCTGGCTGTACATCAGTGATGTGTAGAGAGTATGCATAGCAACAATGTTTCATATTTTAAGAATGGAAATAGTGTCTGTGATAGCCTTGTTAACTGATTATGTATTGTAATATTATCTGCGAAAAATAATCTCTCTCTATTTCATATTTGTATTGTACATGGATATTATTTTGTGTATAAATCAGACATGTATCTGCTGTACAATGATGAGACTGAAATAAGAAAAATAAAAAAAATATAAATTCATCAATATACATTAACAAAACTAGTTAGCCTGACATAACTGCAATATTGTATGCACATTATTATAAGAAAATGGAATCGGCGCTATATGACCTTTTGAGTGTCGCGGTGCCGTTAAACCCAACTCAATCAATCAATCAATCAATAAGAAAATGGACGAGGTAGGTGTGAGGGTGTTACGTTAAAGTAGTTATTAAAAGAAACGCTGAACAAATACATCGACAGTGTGAACATAGCCACCCATTTTGTTAAAAAAAAAACATGAGGCACACACATGCAAAACTTGATGTCGAATAGCAATTATAAGAATAAAATTTCGCAAATACAAATACACTCTACAACACACACTGAATATAGAAATATATTACAAAAAAAGATGGAGAAGGTTTTTATGTAATTGCACAACTAAGTTAACATATCTCTACATCTTCTAAGAAAGACATAATTATTTGTTCATGAACCCCGTCGAATGCGTCGTCTGTGTTTTTTTTTGTTTTGATTTTGTTTTTTTCCGGTATAGGCATCATGTAGCAATAATCATACATGACGTTTTTTATAGGAAATTGTGCTGGTTTTCTTGGTAGTTTTTCACTTCTTTGTTTGATGAAAAATAGAGAAAAGGTTGACAACTTGATTACATAACTCATTTAATAAATGTACAAACTACATGAAATGTAAATGTCGGCATAAAACTAAACAAAGCTGGCAACTTTGGTGTCTATACGGCTGCCGCTGGCGTCTATCTGTTCATTCTACACATATGTTGATATCACAGACCAGCCGTGGTAAAATCTCGTTTGGACATTGATACATCCAGTCGCTAGCACCAAATCAAATGGTCATTAGGACCTAGCGGGATTCTCAGACGAGTGTTGAGAAAATTGAAAAATAATGAGACCGGCATACTTGTGACAGCGCTGACACTCTTAGTGAAAGAAAAGTCGGTGTTGATATCATCTGATATATACACACGTGTAAGGATACAGATGGCACAGGATGTGTAACATGTTTCCAGGGATGGTGAATGTATACGCATGGGACTATTTTCTTTGTTATGATTTCGCTGTAAAAGATATGAATGGATTTGTGTAAGCTTGAATCTATCTTTTTGTTTTAATTTTGTTTTCAATAATAGAATTGAAGTAATAAGATGCATTTATTACATTTCAGTTAGAGCTGCATAAATTAAAAGGATAAAAAAAACCACCAAGAACAAATAAAAAACAAAACTAAGAATACAACAACAACATCAGTAAAGCTAATAAATAAGTATTATTATCCTCGGACAAAAGAACTAAAAACTCGAAAGCAAAGCAATAACACATCATAAAAAATATTTGAAGAAAACAAATAATTAAAATAAAATATTTCAGTACATTTATTCCAATTGATAAATGATAATTTAAAAAATGAATAAATAAAAACATAAGGATATTAACGTGTATTTCCATGCAGTACAGGTTTATTGTAGAAAAACATCGATGATTTATCGTTACATATAATATAATTAGTACAAGTGACAAGTTTATGACAATAGTTATTAAAGCTGAGGTTGAACTTACGTTACTTATAATTGTTCAATATTTTTTATGGAATATCCTCAGGTATATGTACCAATTACTTCATAAAATACAGCAAAAAAACAAAGCAACAACAAACAAATACCATTTTAGAGAGACGATAATTATAATATTGATGTAAAGAGAATCCAGGTTTAAAAAGTCGTTGAAATTTAAATTTAAAATTTAAAATAAAATTTAAAAATTTAAGTTAAAAAAGATAACAACGCTGGGTCAGGTAAAGTCTCTGTAGACAGGGCGATACTCATCACGAGAAGTACCTCATGTACAGAGTCGACGTCAGCGTTTTTATTTTTTGTCTTTCAATTAATAAATCACAATGCGAAAAAATACATAAGGATATTAACATGCAATATCCAGTACGGATGTGTTACAAAAATGCGACTGTCGAACAGATAAAGTTCAGTCTGTTTCACTACTTACAATACATGTTAAGTTAAAATGACGATGTTCAAAAACTGTATTTACAATTTTATTCACGACGATTGTTTCATATAATAAAACATATTAATATACTAGTCGTCGTGCATTTCAATTAAGCGTGATTGAAGGAAACAAAGACAGACACCCACATCAACTCCTCGCCCAACCTTTTCCTCAAAACAAACAATACAACAACAAAACCAAAAACAAGAGCTAACAACGCTGACAAAGAAATGAACAAAGCATCATAAATAAAACGAAAAAAAAAAATGAAATTGAAATAACACTGCCTCCCCGCAAAAATAAAACAAAATCAAAGCAAGAACAAAAACAAACCAACAACCCCAAAACAACAACAAAAACAGAACAAACAACAATCGATAATTCGCCTTTTCCATATTAGAATGTTTCAGTTCATACTTGAAATTACGGATGATAGAATGGATGAATAATGAATAACTGATGAAAGAAGAATCAATTGGATATATTACAGCCTAATAACTTACCTGAAGAAAATGTCCAGAGCACCTTAAAATACAATCGATTAGATATGAATGATGGTACGGAGGATCCATTAAACTAACTAGAAAATATCGTAATGTTTTTATTATTATATATAAACCAAAAGCATTGCTTCTTGGAGGTTTTTCATTTACGCAACGTTTCTCCAAGATTATGGTATTGGCGAGTCAAGACATTTAGTTACAATTTTTCAGTTTTGTTTTTTGAAGTAATACCTTATATGCTGTGCAATATGTAGATTATAATACGCGTTATAGGGTAAATGGGGTTTGTATAAACATAATTATAATATAATTAGGGTTTACATTATGTAATAAGATTTAGTGAAATCCGAAGCCCTTGTCCATCTTATTGTTTTAATATGGTTTGTATTTACGAATTTCGGAGAAAATATATTCTTATGCAATTACTCATTCTAGTTACCTTGGTAACAATAAACATACTTAATGAC
Source organism: Nuttallia obscurata (assembly GCA_032358795.1). Lineage (NCBI taxonomy): Eukaryota > Metazoa > Mollusca > Bivalvia > Cardiida > Psammobiidae > Nuttallia > Nuttallia obscurata. Next base: position 12,867 of record JAULCC010619448.1, read on the forward strand.
CATACGTGTAGACAGTATTTCATTTTTTGAGGAGCAGATTTTGTATCAGATTACACATTCTTGTAATAAGCCAGTATTTGTTTACCCTCTGTAACGTTCGAGTAAGAATTATAACTAGTATAACAATGAAATTCTCTTAATATTTCTAAATATTTGGTTATCAACACCCGCCGGGATTACGTGTTTTGACGGAACTTTATCTGAGCTGTGTTGGTTTTTCATTTCAGATCGGTATGCAGGGAAGCAGACATCAAAGGTCCAGAACGTTTGGAAAACTGATTGTCAGAAAGTGAAACTTGTAGGAGATTTATCAGGGCCCTTGATGTAGATTGCATGTTGTCAAAACACGCTGCATTTTTGACTGCAAGCCGTATTGTCTTTAGCGCCCTCGTTATGCCCTAAGGATGCTGTAAAAGTAAAGATACAAATTGGAGGAAAACAAGCGTAAGCGAAAAGAGAACCGAGGGAGGGAAGGAGAAAGAGGGAGGGAGAGAGAGAGAGACAGAGAGATAGAGAGAGAGAGATAGAGAGAAAGAGAGAGGGACATTCGGACAGACAGCCAGAGAAAGAGAGAGAGAGAGAGAGAGAAAGAGTGAGAGAGACAGACAGAGACAGAGAGGGAGGGACACAGAGAGAGACAGAGAGAGACAAACTCACAAAGAGAGAAAGAGAGAGTCACACACACAGGGGGAGGGGTGCAGACGAAGGAAGAGAATGGTGTAATTGCGAAAGAAGAGAGCACGGGAGACAAAAAACCACCTTTATAAACAATGGGCTGGCATGAAACATTTTGGACAGACAGCAACATGTAGAGTTTGTTTGAGAGATAGAGAGGGGAAGAGAAAGAGAAAAAGAGATAAAGACAAAGACAGGAGAGAGAGAGAGGCAGACAGCGTGGGACATGTATGCGTTATCTTAAAAATGTTCAACGAGGATACGGAATAAACACTGACAACAAAATATGATGATTATGTTATTGATGATGATACTACTACCACATCTACAACTACAGCAACAGTAAGAAAAACAACAATTACTAATAATACTGTTTCTACTGCTTCCATCAATACTAATTCTACTACTACAACAACTACTGATACTTATAATAATTACGATAATATGAATATCAATGAAAAGACGACTTATAGCTATATGCTTTCAACAAATACAGTAAAACCTCTCTAAAGCGGCCACTCTTTAAACATGTATATACCAATACAAAGGCAGGTGGTTGCTTAATGCAGGATGAAAGAAATTACTTTTAGCCGTCATTAAGCAGCCACCTGTCCTAAATTTCTGAAATGTATTGCTTTTTGGGTTGCCGCGATAGAGAGGTTTGACTGTACAGCATAATGACTTATTAAATCTAGTAAATTGAAACTACACTTTTCTCATTTTTGGTCTGATGTTAACATTTTTAAAGATGAAAATCATAGTTATGAAATGCGATTGGTTAAATATACATAATGATAACGTCACTCTAACTGTTGAGATATCATCAATTGTTCAAATTTGTTAAGCTGTAACAGTGACATGGTAGGACACATTTATCATTTGACAATCGCTGTGTAGATAACGTATGTACTAATGTTCATATAGATATATTATCAGCTGAGTGTCGACACGGGTTCTATGGTGTAATGGTTAGCACTCTGGACTTTGAATCCAGCGATCCGAGTTCAAATCTCGGTAGAACCTTCGACATTTTTTGTTGATTTTTTTTCTTTATGTTTTTGATATAATTTTTCATAAAATTTGATACAACTATCAATTCAACACGAATCTGTTTCTACTTCTTATTCGATGGTAGGTGTACACTATTCATGATATGGCCAGTAAGTAAATCTAGTGACCATGTGTAGTGTAACCATTATTCTTAGATTTGACTGCATGAATGTACTGAACTCAAGATAAATACGGGAAAAGGATTAATAAAAATGATCTACTAGCTTATTCGAATATGTATATGATTTTCTTATAACATATAAAGATAACATATAAAGACATGCAAAACTGTTTTAATGAAGTCTTGGTTTAAAGATTAAAAAAAATATAAAAGCTATTTAAACAATCAGGCGATATGGAGAGTGAGTGGATTGGATTAAGTGAAAAAAGATGAAAGAATATCAGGGATAAGATAAAGAAAGGACGATACTTTGGGACTGGGATTTAATCGACTGACTATCGACCTAATATTATTTCAGGGAAATACATGTTTTATTTTTTATTTCAGTCTCACCATGGTTACAACATACAAATATACATACATAAATTACGCAGTAAAAAGATGTTAGCCATGCTATTCAAATTAGAATTATAAGAGACTTTATTATATAAAATGTCATTAGGCATTAGTTAATTGACAAGTATTGCATGTAATTATCTAATTAATATACAGTATTGGTTAATCTTACAAAAATGAATGAGAAAAAATTGACAAATTATGGGAGAATTAAGAAAATTGTTTTGTTTTTAAAACGTGCGTTCGAAAACTTGACGAAATTGAATAGTTTTATTTCTTAATGAATGTATTATCACATAAATAGTAATTATAAACATGTAGTTTGAAGACTCATTATAAAAATGATGGTGCTTAATGAATAAAGTATTTGCGTCTTACAGTACTCCTTATTTTATTGTGTTATACCAAGTAAATACGACCTGGCGTATGCGCAAATGGTTATCTTATGGTTGAGACTTTTCTACTTCGTTTTTGAGATATATCAAACGTAATTATTCCACTCAAGAGACCTTCTATAACTGGAATACTGGTATCATTCAGGCGGATTGTAAATCTATTGACTAGTTATTCAAAATGACAAAAATACCGAATTGGTATATAAAAATTTATATGTATTTCTATGCATGTATATGTTATTGTATGTGTGTTCTTGTATATGTGCATATACATGTGTATGTATGTTTGCATATGTATGTATATATGTTGGTATGCATGCATATATATATACATATATATATATATGGGTATTTGTATGCCTCTTATTATGCATGTGTATATACGTGTGTTTATGGTGTATATGTGTAGATATGTACATGAATCTATGGGTTGATGAATTTCTTAGCACATAAAATAAAGTAGTTTATCCATCCTCACTTTGTATGCCTATAACTGAAAGGTAGTGAAATTGAAATTTTTATTCTGTACATTAGTTTAATATTAGCTCTGCATACTCATGTGAGAATAGTATTGGTTATATGTTATGTGAACAAGACGATGCACCAGAGACATAGAATACACATAATATTCTATGTCTCTGGGTGCACTTATGTATAAGTCTGAAATAAATATGTTCTGTTCTGTTCTGTAACACGTTCGGATATGGCTAGAATTTCGATGAGGCACGATACCTTCAACTGAACGCCTTAGAAAGAGTGACGTGTTCTTGAAGGAGGCATAAAATATACAAAGAAAAACAAACTAAACAAAGCTTAGAGTTCGGTTTTTCCATAGACCTTTGTCAAACCCCGATGGTATATGTACACTTATCGACATGTGACACTTAAGAAAATGACCAGTTACATGCATATGAAAGAAAACAATATTGACCAAAACCGGTAAATCTCCGTTGAAGCTGGTTTAAAGTGATGGCATTTATCACTATTTACAAATTTACTGAAGGCATCGCACGCAAAAATGCCATCAATTTAGGTATCGAATATTCGTCTGCCACTGCAAATTGCGCTCCCGGCAAGTCAAGCGTCTAGTGATCCGGAGAAGAGGTGAGAAATGTCAACTCTCCGGCGCTGCCGTACCGAACAGGAACCTGTTTCGAAATCATTCGGAGCGCTTAATTATATCCTAAAATAACACATTACTTTATTGATCACTTTGTCCGGAATAAAAGGAGCAAATTGAAACTAATTGGAGCAACTGGTTCCATTGTTTGCGATTTGCAAATGAGAGCTAAACCCTTTGACATTAAAAGTACGGACGACCGATGAATAGACACCAATCACACGATCCTTTCGAGTTTGATCCGATGAGACTAAATTCGGAGAGTTTAAAAATTGATTTGAATTCGCAATTCTATGAAGTGTATTGGTGGTTTGATGTAGTAACCAAGGGAATTTAGTGGAATTTGATTGACCTCTGACCCACTAAACACTTTATTGTTGTTCATTTCAATTTCGCGTTTGATCTCCGCCGCTTTCGTAAAATCGGATTACTCTATAACTGTCCATGCAGCAAATATTCTTTTGAACAGCCATGCATGTCATGGAGATGATTCAAGTGATTCAAGAAGTGCAAATACAATCTAGTCCATAGAGTAGCCTAATTCTAACCAAAGCTGATTTGTGATGTCTGACATAATTTTAGATGAAGAGAGGGAACGAGACACAGAAAAAATAGCGAGAGAGAGAAACAGAGAAGGTGCGAATGGGTAACACGAAGAGAGAGAGAGAGAGAGAGAGAGAGAGAGAGAGAAAGAGAGAGAGAGAGAGAAAACGACAAGGAGTGCGAGAGAGCAGACAGAACATAAGATACAGTGACAGAAACAAACGCCGAGACATACATCTAGATAGACAGACAGACAAAACTACTAATACATATGAACAATTAAAACATCAAATAAGGACAAAATAGTACTACGGTAAACACTGGAACAAAAACTTAAATTTATAGGCAGTATTCTTCATATTGTACAAATATGATACTGTTGTATGTATTTGTTTGTTCATTCTTACTGAGGGGGTCTCCGTGGCCGAGTGGTTAAAGTCGTTGACTTGCAATCTCTCAGCCCCTCGCCGCTGTTGGTTCGAATCCCGGTCTGGGCACTTCGGATTTTTCAAG
>JAULCC010619449.1:0-10325 GCA_032358795.1 Nuttallia obscurata
GTGAACTTCCGGTATGCATAAATTAAACAACGTGAAAATGTCGGAAAGTAGCGAGCGGGTGTTCGCGATGTTCGCGGCGATATTTGCTGTTCAAAATAGGCTCACAAAACACTTATCTTATGCATTTTGTTCATATTTTTTGCTCAGATGCGCCAGGTATATCTTTAATGTTAAATAAGAGTTTTATTACTTGATTATATAGGTTATTTATGATGGTTGGAAAGCATTTATTCCAATTTCTACCCATAAAAGATAAGGAATTTGCCGATGTAAGATATACCTATCTTACATGTTATGTAATTTGCCGCTTCATAGATAAAGTTAATTGTTGTTAATGGGAAAAAAACACAGGAATATACCACCCTTTTGATCAGAAATCTGCAAAGCCTCGTCCCTCAGTAGTTTCCTATCCTACATCACTACTCATGGTGGATTCTTATAGTCTACATTTCATTGCAATACCTGAACTCTTTGTAAATTTCCGAGATATTCTGCTCAAATATAGATTTTTTCCTTCTTTAAAGGGCCATATTCCATTCATGCATAGGTGCATCTGGCTGATTTTTATTTTTGATAACTAACTACTGTGGAGGTTTGGTAAACATCATTAAATAAGTGCAATGAAGTTCACTGTTCAACTATAGCAAATGTTCCAATTTTAAAGGAACGTAATTCAGTTACGCATGTATGTACATCTGTCAGGTTTTTAAAAGATTGAGATTTTTATGAATATCTATCTACGGTAAACATTGCTTTTGCGTTCACAGGGAAAATTAAAGCGATATTTCAAATTTCAAAGGGAGGTATTCCAGTCACGCATGGACACATCTGGGTTTAGTTTTCATGATTATTTTCTTGCTGTATTAGTTTGGTAAATATCGTTTTACATATGAAAGTGTCGTCATGTTCACAAGCTCAACTATAACTTTTTTTAAAGAAAAATTAAAGGGCCATGCATTAGCGGATCTGACAGGGTTTTCCAAACGAACCTGTCTATCATATAAAATTAAACAACTGTCAAAGTTTGCTGAATGTCGGATAAGAAATATAGGTTCTTGCTTTTTTTTACGAAATTTATACAAATAAAAGAGCCATAATCCAGTCATATATCGGCTGAATTTTGCAGAATGTTAAACGGAATCGAGCTCTCATGGCTATCTTACATGGTTTCATGGAAATACAATCAAAACTGTCATGTTCACATGCATTTTTACAGACGTAGCTTATAACCTAAAACTATTCTCGTTATCAATAGATCGTTGATATAGAAACGAAACTACCAGTTCCATCCTACGACACAGATGGCGAGATTCTTATTAAAGGCCCACAGATGGCGCTTGGATATCTGAACCGACCAGAAGAAACCGCTTTCACGTTTCGTATGGACGGTTGGGTTTATACAGGTTGGATTATTGACTATTTTTGTTGTTTTAGATATCAAGAATATTCGTTACAAGGAAAAGGTGGGAGAGTTGTAATCCTCATAAACATGAGGGTCCAAAAGTCTCTATTTAGCAATCAGTTTGTATGCAGTTAGTTTCTATGTAAAAATATGGTTATGTTGCAGTCATTTTTATTCAGCAGCGAGTTTCTTACATAACGTCGAATTTCAAACTGCCCACCTAGTTTTTATCAAATCTAAAGAAAAGTTTTCGGAGAAAAAAGCAAATAACCAATGGACGCCAGTATGTTGCATCAATGAGATCAAGGTTTCAAGCATGAGACAGCCAACGGAAGCCAGTTAAGCACAGAATCTGTTAATGGTGACACAAAATTTAGGGGTATACTTTCAAAGATGGAATTGTGAAAGAAAGCATTTAAATTAATTTTAGTATTTTTACATAGAAAAATTAAATTATCTTTAACATGTTTAATTATTAATTCCTCTTTATACCTCGATTGTCGTCTACTTTAATATATCATTACTGATCGGTTAGAACATCCTCTCAGTGTATATACAATATCCTTTTATCCTCAAGTTTGTTTTTGCCATTGTGATTGTATCGTCAATAACTTCTTATGTCACAGCATGTTTGTTGTAATGTGTTCGTGACGTATATCTGTTTTAACAAATTATTGTAAATTTTTGGTCTTCAACTGTTTCTATTGTAACTGTCAAATGTTTCTGGTGTTCCAATATAGTCATCTGTTTCTAATGTACCAACAGGGTCAACTGTTTATTTTGTAACTGTCAAGTGTTTATGTTGTAACTGTAACGTGTTACTGCTGTAACCATATCGTCAACTGTTTCTATTGAAACTGTCAAGTGTTTCTGCAACACCTTTAATGTAAACTGTTTCTATTGTAACTGTAATGATTGACTGATTGATTGAGTTGGGTTTTACGGCACTGCAACACTGTATAGGTTATATAGCGCCATTCAGGAAAAAACTTGTTGGATCCACATCTCATTTACATCGAGATAAAAATATGGGGTATGGATCCAACAACTTAATACCTGCTGGAGAATCAGAAATGTAGACACTCCAGTTTACGTAAAACCCCTATAAGTCGAATCTTATGATCATACCAGGGTTAAGCAGTGGTCAAGATTCTCGTGCTACGTTAGCACGCCCCAGGCCCACATGGGGCTGTAACTGTAATGTGTTTCTGCTGTAACTATATCGCCAACTTGTTCTATTGTAACTTTAAGTGTTTCTGATTTACTTATATCGTCAATTTTTCTTTTGTTACTGTAAATGTGTTTCTGATGAACCTCTGTTTATATTGAACTTTCAAGTGTTTCTGCAACACCTTAAAGGGCGTAGTGGCATAGTGGATAGGGTGTCCGCCTTGCGTTCAGGAGGTTGCGGGTTCGAGCCCCGAAGGGGGCCTTTCTCCTGACCTTCATTTGTCGATACCAAATACTGGTTTTACCCAGACTTGATAAGTGTTTCTACAAGTCATAGGCTTTCAACATAAAGAGCTAAAATAATAAAGTTTAAACTAACACCTTTTACGTCAGCTTATTCTATTGTAAATGTCTAGTTTGTCTTCTGTACCTTTTATTGTCAGCTGTTTCTTTTGTAACGGTCTGCTATAGCTTTATCGTCCACGGTTTATATTGAACCGTCAAGCGTTTCTGACACACCTTTAATGTCAGCTATTCTATTGTAACATTCAAGTATTTCTGATGTAACCTTATCGTCAACTCTTTTTTGTAACTTTTAAGTGTTTGTGCTTTATCTTTATCGTCAACTGTTTCTTTTGTTACTGTTAAGAGTTTCTGCTGTACCTTTTTTTTGTCAACTATTTCTTTTGTAACTGTCAAGTGTTTCTACAGAACATATATCGTCCTTTTTTTTGTATTGTAACTGTTAGGTGTTTCTTGTGTACATTTATTGTCAACTATTTCTTTTGAAACTGTCAATTGTTTCTTCTATATCTGTATCGTCAACTGTTTCTAGTGTTAGTGTTTTATGTGTTTCTGCAGAACCTATATCTTCATCTGTTTCAATTGAAATTGTCAAGTGTTTTTGTCAAGTGTTTCTATTGTCACTTTATCGTCTGCAGCTGATTTTGTAACTGACAAGTGACTGACAAGTAACTGACAGTTCCCCTTTCGTCAACTCATTCTTTTGAAACTTTCAAGTCTTTTTGCTGAACCTATATCGTCAACTGTTTCCATTGTTATTGTAAGTAAATTACCTGTTTCGTAAACTCTTACAAATGATTTTGTAAAATGTTTCTGTCTCTGTTTCAGTTGTAAATTTATAATTATATTATATTTCTTTTGCAATTTTAGTTTCAGGCATTTATGCCATAGTTGTTTTTTCAGGTGATATTGGACATTTGGACGCAGAAGGCTTTCTTTTCGTCACAGATAGATTGAAGGAACTTATCAAATACAAAGGCTTTCAGGTAACTGGTAGCTTTCACTTCAAACATTGTTTTCAAATGTAGCTACAATAAATAACAAATAGCTAAGGATATTTTGAAAATGACGTTAAACATTATGATTTTTTTATTATGATAAGAACAACTTCAAAGTGACTGCGTGACATAGCTTTAACTGGTTGAGAATATGGATTTTGTCTGTCAAATGTTGTTCACCTCCTCAAATGAAAATATGGATGGGTTTAAATGAGAGAGACAAAGACACACAAGAGAAAACGAAAAATGGAGAGATAGAGGGGCGGAGAAGAACAACATGAAATTTAACAAAATTGAAAATAGTCTTAGACTAAATGCTTTGACGATGTTTGATCAAGATCGGCGATTTTCTAAATACGGTATTCTTCGAAAAATCTCCAGGAAATCTTTACTTTAACCCTGTTATCTTGATGTAAAATATTTAGATCGTTTTTATTTTCACAGAAATTGTTCTCATTTGGAAACAACAAAATGCATGTAATCTATACTTACCAAAAAAAGAAACTTTACATACTGAAAAAGTAAATTTAGCGGGATTTTACCGTCTTTAACTTAAGTTAACCTATTCTAAATAAAGGACCCATCGATAGAAATAGCACAGCGTGACACTCTTGCGCATGACTTGCATACTTTCAATTTCCGGTTTTCACCATCTTTTCAAGTGCAATTTTTACGCAGTCACAAGCAGACTTTATCACGGATAAGAAAAAACAAAATTGTTTTCAAGTCAGAATTAATACTGAGATTCCACATCTTACTGAAAATCAAAGAATTTCAGGCAAACGGCATGTTAAGAGCTGGCACGTCAGTAAATGCTATTTTCTGGCATTTAGATGCACCCGGCAGGCTATCCATAACTTGACAAACACATTATGTGGCTATATTATAGTGGCTCCGTCCGGTGTTACATAAAATTTTGACCCCGGTGGGTCAATTTTCAACGTTTAGAAATGACCCGACCCGTTAAATAACGACCCAGTGCACACGTGAAAAAGTGACCCTACCGTGAGAAAATGACCCCGTTGAAAATTGACCCGGAACGCATATATAAATTGCTTAGTTATCCCCCGCCCTGACGGATGGGGGGTATGGTAATGGTCTATGATCGTCAGTCCGCACGTGCGTGCACCCGTCCGTGTGTGCACCCGTCCGTGCGTGCACCCGTCCGTGCACTTTTTTGTCCGGTGCATAACTCCAAAAATAGTTCAGATATTAACTTGAAACTTCATATGTAGAAAAATTATGACAAGACGGAGTGTACACGCATTCTTTATGCGTTATTCCCCATTTTAGGGTTTTTTTTCATTTTGTCCGGGGCATAGCTCTTACTTTTTCAGATACACTTGGAACTGCATAAGTGTATTTAATATGACAAGCAAAGTATAAAACCATAACTGCAAATGCATTATTTTTTCAGTTATTCTCCTTTTTAGCTCGACTATTCGAAGAACATGGAGAGCTATTCCAGTCGCCCTTGCGTCGGCGAAGCTTTTGGTTAGAGTTTTGCGTGCAAGGCCTTTTCTCAGAAACCATGTATGCTATTGCTTTGAAAATTCACACACTCATCCGAGATGATCACATGACTCTGCTGGACAAGTCCTATAACTCTAGATTGAATTTTGGCTGAAGAATTTCTCTTTTGTACTTAGAAAATCAGGTTAAAGTTTTGCATGCAACAGGTTTAAGTTTTGCGTGCGAGGCCTTTTCTTTGAAACCATATATGCTATTGCATTGAAACTTTACACGCTCGTCTAAGGTCATCACTTTACGCTGCTGAATAATTCCCATAACTCTAGATTCAATTTTGGCTGAAATATTCCCCCCTTTTAGACTTAGAAATTCCGGTTAAAGTTTTGTGTGCAAGGCCTTTTCTCAGAAACAATACATGCTATTGCAATGAAACTTCACATACTTTATCTAAGGTCATCACATGACCCTGCTGGACAAGTCCCATAACTCTAGATTTAATTTTGGCTGAATTATTCCCCCTTTGGTCTAAAAAAAAGAATGGTTTAAGTTTGTTGTGCAAAGCCTTTTCTCAGAAATCATAATGCTAACTTCACACACTCATCTGAGGTCATCACATGACCCTGCTGGACTAGTCCCATAACTCAAGATTAAAATTTGGCTGAATTATTCCTCTTTTGGTCTAAGAAAAAACGGTTAAAGTTTGTTGTACAAAGCCTTTTCTCCGAAATCATACATGCTATTGCATTGAAACGTCACACAATTTCTGAGATCATCACATTACCCTGCTGGACAAGTCCCATAACTTTAGATTCAATTTTGGCTACATTATTCCCCCCTTTTGGACTTTAAAAATCAAGTTAAAATTTTGTACAGAGCCTTTTCTCCGAAACCATACATGCTAATGCATTGAAACTTCACACACTTATCCTAGGTCATCACATGACCCTGCAGGACAACACCCATAACTCTAAATTGTATTTAGGCTGAATTATTCCCCCTTTTGAACTAAGAAATTCAGGTTAGTTTTGTGCAGGGCCTTTTTACCAGAAACCATACATGCATAACTTTATCTTGATTTTTAAAGCATTGAAACTTCACACATTCATCCTTGGTCAGCACATGGACCCTGCATGACAAGTCCCATAATTTAAGATTTAATTTAGGTTGAATTATTTCCCCTTTTGGACTTAAGAAAATCAAGTAAAAAAATGTATCCAGCGTGCTGTCGAAGTTATTTCTCAGTAACCGCTTAATACAACTGAGTCAAATGTGCAGATAGTGTTATATGTTTGTGTTTATACGTGTGCCTTGTAACTGCGCTAAACGAAATGTTTTGAAACATCAGTAGATGCTTAATTATGTAAAACAGAACATTACAGAACAAAGCATTTACTCAGTATAATGGGGTCATACTTCAACGTTGAATACTCAGCCCAAACTGTAGAGTAGGCGCTATAACTTGCAATCAAATGAATAGCTTCGCTATCTTGTCACAAACTATTAAAACACATGATTTGTCACGGCATTGGGCAATAACTCTGCGAATACTTTTAAAATATGAAACTCTTTAAACCCAACCAAATGATGAAATCCGGGTTAGATCTTAAACACGCTGATAACAGTTGACAAATAGGTTAAACTGACAATCTTTGCAAACTGATGAATCCCGATGAAACGCTAAGAACATCGCATTTCATCTGTAACCATGAATATTGACATTTTTGTTATAGTTTTTCGAATAAAAACTAGAGCTTGATTTTGGAGAAAAAAACGCATGTCTCCCCAAGGTTGACATTTGACCCCTTCGTGTGACCTTGACCTTTGAGATACAGCCCTTGGTCTTGCGCATGCCACATCGACTGATGAATGCATATGTGAAATAATTTGAAATTCCATTGAACAAACTTAGAGTTATGGTCCGTTGTTACAAGCACCTCATTTTAAATTAAAATACGCGAAGCTTACCATTTACCTTTGAAATGTTGAAAAAATACTTTATAATTTATTTTTGCAACGTGTATAGACTCAGATAAAATGGCATTGTTAAATGGCAAGGTAATATGGAAAAACCCTGCAGAAGGGAAATGAGCTGATCCAGTATTTTAAATGGAAGAGTCCATTTTACGATTCAGCAATTCTGGACCTCCCACTGGATCCGTAAATGCACATGCATCGTTACTTTTCTGACGCTATGAGGAAAAACATTGTTTTTCATAACCGTGAAAAATGACCCCTCACTGGACCAAAATTTAACAGAGGACTAGTTTTCAACGGCTGTTTTGAATCAACATTAAGTGTGGAAAAGTTTTCCGGAGCGATTCTCTACGTTGAAAATTGATCCATCTGGTCATTTTTTCACGGGGTCAAAATTTTTGTAACACCGGCATTGTCCGAGATCAAGTAGGCCTTTCAAAACGTCACGTAGAGACGATCTCGTCTTTACGTTGACGCATCTACGTAACCGTTTTGTCCCTGCGACGGTAACTGCCTTTCGACATAGGATGAGTCCAAACAATAAGTAACCGTCAAAGGCAGATTCACGCCTATACGTTCCCGCAGACTAACTGTACGTTTCTGGCCAAGAACAACGTTAACGTCAGGTGTCCCTTGATTTTAACCCAATAAAGTATATCTGGGATGAGTTGGGACGACAGATATGGAGTAACCACCAAATTAACAACCAGTATCCCATGTAAAGTTTCTTTTTTGCATAGTATATGATCACGTTTTACAACTTGCACTTAAAGTGATCGAATGTACCGCAGATCATATTTGACCGCTATAAGTTGTATGGAATAAAGAAAACTATGCTGCAAGTAAGACTGTGTAAACCCTCGTTGTGTACCTTTAGGTTGCTCCTGCCTCGTTAGAGGATATTCTTTTACGTCATCCTGCCATAGCTGATGCTGCGGTGATAGGCATACCAGTTGAGGAGTATGGGGAGCTACCAAAGGCGTTTGTCGTGCTTCGAGATAACTACAATATATCTGCAGAAGAAATAGTTGATTTCATTGGAGGTTATTTACTTAGCATTTTTTAGAAAATTTTCAAATGGTACGATTCATAAATAAAACAAGTATTGCCTGCTGAGTAACGCTGTTTGGCCACCAAACAACGGTACCAACATAATTAAGTTTATAAGAATTTTTTTCCATACCCCTATTAATTTGGTAGATCTATAGAAGTTGTATACACATTTGTCAAGCCGAACGCATTTCATTAATTGGTCAGTGTCTTACGGCCATCTTTAAAAAAGACATCTTACTGAATGAGCTGTTGCTGTTAAAGGTATTTGTATATTAGTGTAAATCATTAATAAAGATTTGTGTTTTTAAAAAGTTTCTTAAAAGTAGAAAGCTTAACATAAACCATTTCTATAAACAGACAAAGCAATTTTACATTAATATATGAATTATTCTGTTTGATTCATCATTAAATAATTGGAATGTATGTTTTATATTATAAGTGCGGTTTTTGTTTCTTACAGATAAAGTAGCACCCCATATGAAACTGAGGGGAGGTGTAAGTTTCGTTAACGAAATCCCGAAAACCCCATCAGGAAAAATTCTTCGGAGAAATCTCAAAGATGATATCCGATCAAGACAGAAAGAATGATAAACTTTGTAGCGTTGTACTGTACATATTACAGTATCATAGTCAAAATACAAGCATTACAGAAAATATAACAAAGCTGTTTGAAAAGGCTTTTTAAACACTCTACAATTAGACCTACTATACCAAGATAGGAAATACATATACAAAATTCATTGTTATTAATAGTAAAGCATATCTGGATCAGATATACACGTTGAACATCAAATGTAGAGACACTGATTTACCTGATAAACTTTCTTACAAGATCTGTTCTAAATGCTCAAAGTTAGAATGTATATTTTTTCATACGAGTTTATTAGCCGAACATTATAAATTTGTCAATAACGTTACTTTTGCGTCACAAGTTGAAATTTTTTTTTATCTCTAATAAAATGCTTGCTTTAAATAGGAAATAGCAGTCGTTGGTGTGTAAATGACAAACAAATTGTGACATTTATATGAATTTTTAGTAAAATATTACTCATTTTGGGACTGCATGAAAAGCACAAGTAAAATAAGTCTGAAAATTTGTTTACCCCATTATTACAAAATCGCATTGCTCTGTATAACACGATGATGCTTTGACCCAACTATACACTTTACCAAATTGTCAACACTTAATTTTACGGTAATGCATATATCTCATGAAGTTATTAATTGCAATCAATGAAATAATATCATATACAAAAAATTAACATGCTTATTGCTAATGAATTCGCATAATTAGAAATTTAAGTTCATTTATTTTCCTTTAAAATGTATTCAAATTTTGATATCTTTTAGAATATTATTCAGCAATAAGCCTTGTACAGTTGAAAAAAATGAGAAAGTGTAGTTATTAAATAATGTCATGAGCATATGAACATCCTCCTGAGGTTGATCTTTATACGTAAAATGATAATTATTCTATTGCGAAAAAGTTGTGGCTGCTCTTTACTGACTTTTACTCACCTGTAGTCACGTGGATAATTTGCGAGTGTTCCAAATGGGTAACAATGAATGCTGGCGAATGAGGTTTGTAAAGACTGTTGTAATTGGTTTACGGTAATGCATAATCTTTATCTGTTATGCGTATCTCGTGATCCGCACAAACTTACCTATATACAAATGCTAATTTTAACGCCATCTGATAAGCAGAAGTGTCGTCATCATAGTTTCAAGTTTATCCAGGCGCTTTAAAGAATTTCATCGCGCTAGACCCGGGACGCAAATATCGTGACGTCATATAACCAATACCGATATTACGTCATCTTTATCTGTTATGCTTTTCAAAAAAGTAGGATAAACAACGATGGCAGCTTAATGTTAAGAAATGTAGATGTTCTGCTGACACTCGGTATTTAAGATTACATGTTCAGCCTTGTAGGAAACAAATTGAAGTGGCGGGG
>JAULCC010619493.1:0-10323 GCA_032358795.1 Nuttallia obscurata
CGCGACAATACGACGGTGAAAACACGACAGTTTATCGCGTTATCATTATCGTATTGTCGTATTGTCGCGTTATCACCATCGTACTGTCGCGTTATCACCGTCGTACTGTCGCGTTATCACCGTCGTAATGTCGTAGTGTCGTACTGTCGCGTTTCAAATCCACACACACAGAGGCGATGGCCCTAACGGAATTCCGTAGCGCGGAAGGGACCGAAACAAAGATTCTGGACTGATAGGCGAGTACCTTTACAATTGTACCACTGGACCTGTCCCATTAAGATCAAGTTCGGCGAATTATATGACAGCGTGATCTGATGGCTACTGTTTACATTTTTTCTGTCTTTGTATAGTGTACACTCACTCACTAGAACAAACTCAATATTCCAGCATAAATATTTTATTCTTTTTGAAGTTAAGTTTAGAACACAGTTCTTCCTCATCCACCTTGATGCCATTTGTCAAACTGTTACATCACCATCGACATTATTGTTAGAAACTCACTCGGTATTTATTGAGGCAGGAAAGGAGAAATAAAACTTCGAACTTACCATATAGAAAGATGTTTTTTCGATCCCCTTTTCTATGCCTGCTTTTGCCATGTTTTTGCTTGTCACCCACATTCACTTCCGCTACCTTGCCTCTGCCCTTTTCTTACTTGAGCCAGACCAACGTAAATGTACTCGACAAAGCGTCTTTTACTGCTTCTTCGGCTCAGTTTAACCTAGGCTCTTACGGACTCATTGTGACAAGTCTTTTCATAAGTCATTGCGGGCTACTTGGCTACTCATACAGGCACTTGGAGCATCACAGACAGTTGTTCTCAGCCTCCATGTGGATGGGAGACACTGAAAAGCATCTCAGTAATTTCTAGCCTCTGGATTAGTTGTCCTGCGTTTTACCACTGCACCACCACACCACCATTATAGAAAGAATAATTTTCCTTGACAATTACACTAACGGCATAATCCGAACAACATAGAATGGCTGAGAAATATGAAGTCACTTTAGACCGAAGTGTGTATACATTCTGTGTTTAAAATTAGAGCAGACTGCACGTGGAGAGCGAGATTTTAAAAACAGCGACGTCAAATACTTATTGACGCTTGGTCTCTCTTTGTAAGTCTCACATGGGCATATTTGAAATGTGTTAACAGATATTAGTCATAGACTTTCCTACATACATATTATCGCCTCTCATAACTCAAATTGAGTGATGTTTTATATGTTAAAATGATATTATGGGTTTAGGTTCTTTAACATATTGTTTATTTGTTTTTATGTATCACATGACAAGTACAGGAGTGAGACAAGAATCTGTCTGTCTGTCTGAATGATTTAGAGATTGAAATTCATTTTCATTAAAGCGTCCGCTTTCGGTGCGAAGGTCATGGGTTCGATCCCAGGCAGAGTCAAACAAAAGGCTATAAAATTAGCAGTAATGGCCTTCCCTCCTTGGTGCTCAGTATTAAGGGTAAGCCTAACGACTGGTTTGTCGGTGTGAACATAAAGTGACCGGCCGGGGTACAGTCCCGCGTCTATCAGTGCTATACACTGGGCACGTTAAAGAATCAGAGAGTTCTACTGAAGAGTTCTCTGCATCTGCTTCCCTATCTCAGGGACATCCATTAGCCCTAGCTGGAATAAAGTGACGTAAAGCAAAACAAACAAAGTTAATAATAACAAGTAATTTTTTATCTGTATTCTGTCCCGTGCTCCTTCACGAGACCATAGCCCTCTTTCTCTCACCGTCGCAAAAATTCTGAAGACATTTAATTAAGTTTCAGATCACTGTATTTTATCTTCGTATAACAAAATCTTTATTTTGTTTGTTTATTTGTTTATTTGGAATTTAACGTCGCGTAAACAGTATTTCAGTTATATCGCGACGTCCAGCTCATTACAGGTGGAGGAGGATCCTGGGGGATCCCTGTGCACCATTTCAGGCACAGAGTGCACCCGGGTAGAACCATCGTCAAAATCTTTACTTTTATGTTTCCAAACAAAAGCTATGGAAGAAATATAGAGGATTACTAGTTTGCTGTTTCACGGTGTAAAAGATTTTCTTTTCTGAGTGGAAACGAATGTATTCACTAATGCAATATGCAACATTTGAGGGTTGTTTTTTTTTTTAGATCAACTGTGCCTACGTCGTGCAAATCCCATACCGTTTTCATCAAGGAAATGTAATTCACGGGAGATACTGACAGTTTGGAGCAAATTTCGAAGTATTTCAAAGAGAACAAAGTTCAAACTAACGCCAGTCTATTTTAGGCTTTATTTACAATTACATTAACCAGAGGAATATAAGAACCCATCATGAGTATTAATATAGGAACATCCCACCCGAGGGTCAAAGCCTCGTTCCTTCGTAGATTTCTGATCCCGATGGTAGGATTTCCTTCCCTACACGAATAAACGAATTATGATTTTTTCTCCCACTAACACTAATTTAGTCTTCTACTTATTTATAAAGTGGCGAATCACGTGACATGTAAGATAGGTTTATTTTACATGGGCAAAACCTTCCATAGGCAGAAATGGGAGAAAAACATAATTTGACAGAATTAAGAAAGAAGTTTTCGTTTAAGACAAAGAGATTTTAATTTCAAGGTGTTATCATTACACAAACATGAAAACAGCACACACAATAATAAAACAAAACAAATCAATAACAATAACGCATATGTAATAATATCTGCAGGATGTGTTTTTTCGTCAATTTGCAAGGTGGTTCATTACAATTTATTTACACCAGTAACCATCATATCTGAGCTGTAGTCTTCAGGCGAGCGTCCATAAACAGTTCCAAGTTGGTATCCGACGTGTGCTTTGGTTTATTATCCACTGAAAGTAAAATTGTAAAATGATGAGAAAAAGCACGATATATATTTAAACAATCAGCACAAAAAACATCCATTTCATAGAAATAATGGAAATTGTCATGGTCATGATTCGTATAGATTCATAACATTTTTTTTAAAGTAGAAGTAAATAATGATGATGAAAGTCGTGATGATAATAATAAGGTAGATGATGTTAAAGAGGAAGAGAAGGATGTAACTGATGATGATAATGATGATCACGGTGGGGACGGTGGTCTAGTGGTAAGACGCAGGACTCAGGATCGATGGGTCCTGGGTTCGAATCACGACCAGGCCGTCGGATTTCTCTGGGCAGAAAATTAATCCCAAACGTGCCTCACTACACCCAGCTGTATAAATGGGTACCTGTGAAGGTGTAAGCTAATGTGCCGTGGCTGCAATTTGCGCCAAATGTTAACGGTCGACTTACAAAACTGACGATCGGGGCAAAATATGTAAATAGGGACGATATATTTAAAGGGTGCTATAAAAATGTGGTAACAATAACAATGGGCAAGATGATATGATGATGGTGAATGTGATAATGATGATGATGATGATGTTGATGATGGAAATCTGAAATGATGATGAACACGAAGATGAAATGATGATGATTAACACAAATACGGACATGATGCTGCTTCTGATAAATAGATAATGACGATGGTGATGAACAAGAAACAGGATATGATGATGATGATGGTGGTGGTGGATCTGATGATTGACCTGATTATTGACATTGAATATGATAGTAATGATGGCGTCAACAAAAATGCTGATGACAGATTAAAACAGAGAGTTTAGGAATAAAAGATCAAAACAATGACAAAAATATATTTTATTCCACGATGAAATTAATTAACCCATGAATTATATCTATTGTATAGCATTATTTTATATTCTTCTGGTATTCTGTTTGACGAATTATTTCACTTAAAAGTTTGAAATATTTGTATTTATAAAAAACAATTTGATAGTCATTGTATACAAACAGAAAATTCCTTACACTGTTACAAACACTTGTTACAAACCATATCCTTGGTTTATTTCAGTAGAAATTTTGAATATTGAAGACGACATTTTTCTGTGTGGGTAGACCAGGCAACCTTATACTTACGTCACAACATTCCCGGATGTATAGTTCCCGTATATCACGTGGATGTTCTTTTTGTTACTATTGGTACCATTGGTACCAAACAGAACGAGTATGATAAAGATTATTCCAATCAGGGCCACTGTAAGTAAACAAAACCAGTTCAATTACGAAACTTTGGCAAATACCTGCATATTGCATTAGAACGCAGACGCCTGTAAACCAGAAATAGAACCTAAGTGGATTTGTGGGAATTGTCAGCAATTTGGGCTCTGGGAAATTGTCAGCATTTTGGGTTCTGAGAAATTGTCAGTAATTTGGGCTCTGAGAAATTGTCAGCAATTTGGGCTCTGGGAAATTGTCAGCAATTTGGAATGAGGAATTGTCAGCATTTGTGATTGGAGCTATTGTTAGAAAATTGGATTTTTGCCAGCAATTTGGGATTGGGGTAGTGTCAGCAATTTGGCAGTTTGGGAATTGTCAGCAATCTGGGATTGGGGTAGTGTCAGCAGTTTGGGAGGGGAAATTATCAGCAATTTGGATAGGGGAATTGTCAGCAGTTTGTATAGGGAATTGTCAGTAGTTTGGATAGGGGAATTGTCAGCAGTTTTGGATTGGGGGTATTGTTAGGGATACTTTGGCCGCTCACTGTGTGACAACGCAGACACCGGGAGACCAGAAAATGTAAATAAGGGTAAGAATGGGGGTGGGGGTCAACAACTTAATACCGTTAGTTAGCTTTAACTCACCAAAGAGGTTTTAACATTTTATTCAATATACACTCAATAACAGAGTAAAAAGTATGCATCGTCGGATTCTGTTCATCCGGAAATAAATACATAATGTGTATGGGTGTCACTTGAAGCAGTCCTCGGATTTAGAAAAAAAGAAGACATATTGATCTGAATTTAGGGAAACTAGAAAGAAAAAAAAACACAAGAGACAAATTGAGACAATATATTCACAGACAAAAAAATATACCTTTTTGTACAATGAGAAAGTATTAGATTAAAACATTGTTTACAGCATTTCAGAAAATAAAGACACCTTATTGTATAATTTTGATTCATAGATAAAGCAAAACTTCTAAAAATAAACAATTAACTCTTAGCCTGCTAAGCGCAACCATGATTGAATAAGCAAATAGCTTGGATCCAGATCAGACGCCGAGTAACTTGGCGTCTAACCCGGATCAAAGCTGCTTGACACTCGGCCAATTGTTTCTCCAAATATTGGGCGAATTCGATGAATCTTAAAAACACAGCAGACGACAATTTTAGCAGACGACATTTTTGCAGCAGGCTAAGGGTTAACGTTTGTTGTATTATTTACGGAGCAAATAATTGGAAATTCGATTTCAAGCCATATATCAATAAAACATCTGAAACAAAAGTATGTTTTAAACAGAAGAAGTATCAAAAATAAATATATTTGGGTCTGAACTTACGGAAACCTCCACCGCCAAATCCACCACCTCCTCCCGATCTACCTCCATAGTAGTTAGGATATTGACTTGTTGCTATGCCAACCAACACTGCGAGGGTCAAAAGACCCACAGCCACTACTCTCATGTTTGGTCTAACAAAAAGTGAATGACATATTTTAATAATCAGAATTTGAACTAAAAACGTTGTTTTCCTCTTCTTCTTTTTAAATGATGATCTGGTTCAAATAATGACAGCTTTTGGCCATGCCTTTGGGGGAGGGGGTTGGGGGTTAAAGCGTGAAAAACTGACAGGTTTTTTAAGCTACTAAATCAACTTAGTACTCCCTGACAGTTTGTGATAAAAAAAGGTACAAAACCTAACACTTCGATTCCCTTAATGTAAAAGCATATATATATATTAATACATAAGCTGTTGTGCTGGAGAAGAGAATATTAGTAAGGTTAAAAACAAAATAAAAGTGATTATATATAGTACATGTTGGAACATCGATGCAGCCTGTGCTGAGGTAAAATGGTAAGGTTTTGGTTTGGTTTGTTTGTTTATGTAAAGCATCAGTTCATTAAACGTTTAAAATTCTGTGCCTCTTAGAAACTCTAGACTGTTTCGAAAGTGTTACACTCTGTGCCTCTTAGAAACTCTAGACTTATTCGAAAGTGTTACACTCTGTGCCTCTTAGAAACTCTAGACTTATTCGAAACTGTTACACTCTGTGCCTCTTAGAAACTCTAGACTTATTCGAAAGTGTTACACTCTGTATGAAGACTACCGATATTCCAGATGTTATAAAATGTCTCTTTAGTAGAATAACTGTGTTTGAAATTATCGCGAAAACGAAATGAGAAAATTCTCAACCATATGGTATCGACTCGCGCATGCGCAATTGCGATGTTATTGAGATCGTAATTACTTGGAGTAACACGATACAATTAGGATGACTAAACGTTTGACAAATAAAGCGACTAAATTAACCGAATTTTACTAAATAAAAAGCAGTATATTTCAATTAATATAGACTAATGCCGGTAAATGGCATCAGTTATATATACATGAAATTTCTATCCTTTAAAATGGCATGGGACTTTGAATCAAAATTCAGTACAAACAAAGTGTGAACATTATAGATAATTGTGATATCTACGTGGTGTGAACAAACGTATCTGTTATTTCTAATGTACATATAGAAGGTGATGCTGAAATGTATTTCAGAAATATAGGGAATCTGAAAGCGAACAATGTATATTTTTTTATAAATATACGTTAATTCTTTGCCAGCGATATACATGTTGATCTGGCAATTATATGTAGTGTATGTGTTCATGTAACGTTTCATTTTGAAGGAAATGAAGAATATTTCTAAATCGGAAAGAAATGTAAGCACAACATAGCATTGCGTATATCAAAACGAAAATTTAAAACTAAGAGGATTTCCATCGTACCGTAACATACGCATGTTCGTACATGTTTTCAAGACGGCATTTACATAAAAACTGACAAGAATTCTATTTATTTGTTATTATCATCATCAATAAGCCCTTTTTTCATCCCGTTTTATAGTTTAGAATTATCATCAGTGTAAAAAATGTAATAATATTATATTCCAATTTTGACGTCCGCATGATAGTGCTTGATATATTGAAATCCATGTAAACAATTTAACGAAAATTGGCATGTTGAAATGTCAAGTTCTAGAAATTAACGATTGTTTTTTAAATTATCTAAATTATCTTTTGTATAAAAGTATAATGGCATACTTGACACACACGCTTTTTAAGTTATAATATCAAAACATATGTTGTTGTTTTTTCAGTTCTGTTCTTGATTGTACTGATTTCATAAGTTCATGATAAAAAGCTCAGATACTGAGGAAATTTCAGTCAAATAATTACATAGGAATATTCTTAAGAAACGTTGTAAATGAATGCACTTGAATCTATACCTTACATTTATAAATCGATAAGTGATAAGAGACATTTATATCGTTGGCAAAAAAAATAATTATACATTGTTGTATGAAATAGTAACTTCTCTTGCTTATTTTAATGTCAAAGTCATTGCGCTTTTTTGTATAATGTAGTGGGGGTTTACGTCGCTTTAACAGTATAAGTCAAATGTTTATTTATAGCTCCAATTGCTAATCAATATGAATTAAGAGCTAAGTAAATTAGTTTGGCTAAATTTTGAAAAGAAAATGAAATTCAGTTAGATGATTTCATACTACATATTTGCCCTGAAATTGCTTATGAAAATAATGGACAATATTTCACTTTAAAACATATAATTTGCTTAACGCTTTTTCCCTATATTTCGACATCGTTTTGTTAAACATGAAACAAATCCAGTGTATAAATCACAAATTTTTGTAACATTTCCGAATTTCATGAAAACGTACTCACGTGGGGTGACTGTCGAACGCTCTAAAGATCTCCGGCAGTAACTTAATATTTCTCTGTGTTGGTATAAATAATCACGAGGTACGGGAGGCCCGGATGTTGGTCAACTTCCGGTCGTCAAAGCAAAATAGCGGGGAGAGTAAATTATTCGCTGTCACATGTTTAACCCTGTTTTGGGCAGCCAGTAAAACCCAGATACGTCTGAACAAATTAAAACACATATAACATGAAGTAATTAAGTATTTTATGCACCCATGTATTATTTGTTCGTAATACACTAGTGTAATGCAATCTAGAACAATGAGATTCGCAGAGCCTAATCCCTTGGTATATAACTATGTATTCTATGGTGTTGTGAAATGTTATAAAAAGAATATTACTCTCGTAATAATTTCATTTATTTAACTCGCCCATGAAACTTTATTTCTGTCTCATTTATGTACAATATCACATAAACATATTATAAAAATATACTTACAAAAATACATTGAAATCGAAAATATCTTAGAACTACTTTCTTATTCGAAATACATACATACAAACATATTGTAGACTACAGCGAAACGTATACCATAGTTACTCCACCAAACATTTATGTTTTCATATTTTACGTGTAATTTGTTTCATATTTTAGGTGTAAATTGTTTCATATTTCATGTTTTACGTCAGCTTATGCTATTTATGGCTACTGGTCTTCCCAGAGAGCGGGAAGCGGATAAGAAATCTTTTTAGAAATCTCCCTTTTCTTTTATGTGCCCAATGTAAAGCACTGGTACTCGAGGGACTTAATCACGGTCGGTCACTTTATCCTGACACCGACAAACCAGTCGTATTTGTTAACCCCAAATCCTCCGCCGGGGATTGAACACACAACCTTCTGGGTAGGAGGCGGACACTCTGCCGCTGAGATAACCGGGTAGTTCTCATATTTCAGTTTTTCCTTTTGCATCCATCAAATTAAATAGGATGAAAATCTGCGAAATCAATTTTTTTAAAATATTAGCATAATGTTATTGGACGGGCCTCTTCGGATTCAGTTATCTTGCGGATTGGTCACGTGTACACAATTGACCAATCAGCCTAAACCATAAACGATGAGAAGGAATTCGTTCGGGATGAGGGGAAATCTATAAAAAATTAAAATGACCATAAACACTCAAGGGAAGGTAAAACTTTGACAGTTTGGAAAATCTGTTAACATTTATTTCAGTTTAATGGCATTCGGTCTGAATCTTAATTTCCGCATTACCTTGTGGATTTCATTAATGACTAAGCAACCGTCACGTTACACGGCGTGGACAGAATATTCATCGAAAGAAAGAGAGAAAAGAGTTAACACAAACCGATAATTAAATTGATATTATTAAGTCTCGTGTAATATGTTTTAGTCAATTCGTTTCATAAATATGATATTGAAAATACACTCATGTAATATTCTCTATGTATGTAGCTCAATGAGCATTCCTCAATTTAACTACAGCAGTATCACACACATCAATTTAATTACCGGTTAAATATAATATAATATAATGTAATATTCTATGCGTCACATAAAGAGGAATTTTAAGAACATTCTCTTAAAATCCCTCTTTATGTGATAAATAGGATATTACATTCGTGCTTATTCAATATCACTTTTATTAATCTCATAAGTTTTTAGTCAACTCGTTTCATAAATATGATATTGAAAAATAAAACAATCATATAATATCCTCTATACATTGTATAAACAAACACATTTTTTGTACGACTTCTGATTTAGCAGAGAAATGCAAAGTGTGCGTTCATGCTCTCATCAATAATGATGCAGGCAATGCTTACATTTGGAAAGTTAAAAAGATTTCAGGATTATTTGCTAGAACTTGAGGCATAGTCTTTACAGAATTTTTTTTTAGGAATACTCTTCTTTAATTGTCGGTTACCTTTTATGGTCTTGAAATATACATTTTTGAGAGAAATATTACTGTCATGAGGACTGGCTGACTTCACCATTTCAGCGCAAATGTGACAGCAATTTCACAAAGTGAGAGAGAAAATGAAAAGGAAGAAGGATAGAAAGAGAAATAAAGCGATAGTAATAGAAATAGTATACTTTTATTTTTCTCTTTTAATACAAACTCTTTGGAAATAACTCAAGCTGGTCGATATTACGCCCGAACAGAAAAAGCAGCAATACTTTTCCATTGAGACCTTTCCCGCTAGTGTTAATTTATTACACCATTGTCTTTATACATGTATATATAACATGACAGTTTAGCTTTCAAAACCATGAAATACCACGGATTAAGATCTATCGAAAATGCAGATATACGTTTTTAGCTTTCTATACACTCCAAAAACCACATTCAAAGAGTAGTTTGTCTGGTATGCTATTATGTACATCGAGTATCAATAAATACATGTACAAAACCACTCAAAATGAGTTATGAGAGACTATTAACATAACAGGCAGTAACAAAATCTAGTATATATTCATCAGAGTATTAGAAGAAAAAAGAGCAGATAAAGAGCAGATAAAGTAGATCTTGTAG
>JAULCC010619504.1:0-10322 GCA_032358795.1 Nuttallia obscurata
GTAATGCTAACCCTAAATCCTGAGCGTCAAGGAGGGAAGCCATTACTACCATTTTTTAAGTCTTTGGTATGACCTGGCCGGGGATCGAACCCGCGGCCTCCCGCACCGGAAGTGGATGCTCTGCTACATGAGCTAACCGGGCGGTAATTCACTTGTATTCCTTCCCAAACTGTTATCAATAATATAAATTATAACCATACTTATTGCTCGATAATACTTAAAATCCTTTTTACAAAATATGTTTATACACATTTAACTTGTAGCTGTAACCCAAACATTTTGAATGTAATTGGGTCTCATCTGTTTTACCTGAGTTTTGTTTCTCTTTTCTTTTCTTAACAGTTGAGAATTTGCTTGTTGTTCATTGAGTAAATACTCAAACGATACCCCCCTCATTTGTTCCTCTGTAAAGTGATGCCAAATCTAAAAATATTTATTCCAAAAATAATAAAATTTGTTTTTTTTACAATATAAACAGGACACTGAAACCCTTTATCAACATAAAGCAGGAGAACTAAAAAAACTAGTAATGTGTCCACAGGACACAGATGCCCCCACTTAGGCAGTTACATGTGACACAAACTTAAAATTCCATATTTTCACAACATTAACGCCCATAACTCTGTCAATTTTAAGTGCGGTTGGATCTAAATACCCATGAAGAAGCACAATTTTGATTACTGATAAATACAATTCTAAGATTTTATCAAAGATTTTATCAGTCTAGCAGTAATAGTTTTCGAGTTACATGCGACAAAAACTTAAAATTCCAAATTTTCACAACACCATGGCCTATAACTCTGTAAATTTTCAATGCAGATGAATGTAAATACCTAGGTGTTCATTAGTTTACATGCTGACAAATAAATTCCCAAAGTTTTATCATTCTAGCACTAATAGTTTCCAAGTTACCTGCAACACAACCTTAAAATTCCATATTTTCACAACATCAAGGCCCATAACTCTGTCAATGTTAAGATTTGTTTAATGAAGATCCAAGGTGCAAAAGTTCACACCTAATCCGAGCCTTCTCTGCACCGAAAAAGCCCTTTTTAATGATTTTTGATATTTCATGTTGCTGTTTAGGGTCAGAAAACTCCTATAGTAAAAACCTGGGGATTAACTCACCTGTGTGGGAGAGGAACTTTAAATCAATATATCTTTGTATAATTTCATATTCCTCGGATTAACATTTCAAGCATATATATCTATTAACAATACATTTATTGACCTATATGAACTGAAACATTTCTTATGTTAAACTTCATAAAGTTGAAACGGTCAATCATTTCACATGACAGCAGGTGAGTTTGACCCAAATACATTTTTACATGAAGGAATTTTATTTTTTAACCAACTCTAAAATGATTGACCATTTCAACTGTTATGTTCTGCTATCAGCGAAAGTGAAATCTTCCATGAACATATATTGTCATATGCAAATAAGCATTACCATTTTCTCGTATGGAGGTTTAGAAAGCTATGTATGTAAGACACAGTCCATCCCTTCAGGGTTGAGCATGCTTTTCTCTGAATGGATTTGTTGTGTCTTCTTAGGTTATTCGTTACAAATGGTGGCAGCGGTAGAATGAAGACAACTGCTGGATCGGAGTTGCCTTACCCACGTGTTTGCCGGACCAAGACTTGGGACTAGTCTTCCCGAAGGGGAAAGTAGTGTAATGTTTCGCTATCGGCGGAAGTGAAACATTCCATAAATATATATGGTGATATACAAATTAGCATTACAATTTTCTCAAATGGAGGTTAAGAGCTATGTATATAAGACACAGTCTACACCTTCATAGTTGCACATGTTTTTCTCTGAATGGATTGTGTCTTTGGCCGCCTTCATTACACAACTTTGTATCATTTTTTTCAAGGTCTCCCAATGAAATGGCCATCCAAATAAGTGAAATAACTCTAACCTATACAGTAAATTTAAATGTTTATAATTCATGATATATACTGTTTTCATTCAAAAGGTATAATAGGTGTATTTTTAGTGGCGTTCTAATTTTCTGGGTACAAGGCAAGCTTACGTACCCATATACCAAATTTTGAAGAAAAGAAAAGAGTTAGTAATCAAATTGTCATTATTATGGTCCAGAAAACACAAAATGTATTGAACTATTGTTATGTTGTTTTTTTTAAATGCATACAATGTTCATTATTATATGCATAATACATCTCTGACTTGGAAATAATCTAACACCTCCATAAAAATATATCTTTATCATCATGACAGGATTATGACAAAAGCCAGTTAGTTTATGTCTGCATCTATATAGGATCATGGAATTATTTTTCTGTCAGATGGTTTTGGTCGTCTACAAGTTGTGTCACTTGTAAACACTACAATCGGCCATCAAATTCCATCTGCTAAAATTCTCCGGCATCCCCATACATTTCTTTCCTTTTCTTGGCGCAATATCACCAAGTCAGGACAGCCTGCCTAGAGGTTATATATCGCTACAGGATTTTTACACAAAGACTAAACGTTTTCTTCAGTTACCATGGTAACGAGTTTTCACCCGTTAATTGGGCAGTTGATAGATATGATATGCTGGCTTAAAATGAATCCATGGTGTGACAATTTGATAAAAACCTATGGAGATAGGCTGACGTAGACAGACAGAGTCATTTGTATTCATCAATGACTAAAGAGCTCCAACTTTCAAGGGAGATAATTGTCAATTATACAATACCATCCATCAACCGCTCCAAATAATCTAGTATTTTTAAGAAACTGCATGAACTGGTATACAGGATTTATTACCTCTCTGTGGAAAAGTTACTAGAGTGGCGAAAATCTCCAGTAAGACAGATACTTCTGCAAGTCTAGTTATATAGTGTTGATAGGGTAATATATTATAATTGTAATAACATACTACTTTCCTGCCACCATTTTTCAACCATCAGTCAATGAGGGCAAGCCATTATTACCAACTAAGGGAGGTTATAACTCATCCAAAGGGACATTACTCTCAATCACCCATACTTGTAAAGGCTCAATACCAACACCAATCAGCTAATTGCATATTAACAGGGCAATGAGTAATTTCCTGTTCGCTAATCATTG
Source organism: Nuttallia obscurata (assembly GCA_032358795.1). Taxonomy (NCBI): domain Eukaryota; kingdom Metazoa; phylum Mollusca; class Bivalvia; order Cardiida; family Psammobiidae; genus Nuttallia; species Nuttallia obscurata. The sequence goes on from JAULCC010619504.1 coordinate 3,080, forward strand.
TTTAAGAGAAGTCTATGAATCAGCAAAATCCCAAAACAACATTGAGCATATCACTCAAAATTAACAATGGGTACAAGTTAATTTGTATTGCACAATCTCCCGTTATTTGTCTCCCTGAAGGAGTTCCGTAAACCATTCCATAAATTAAGTCCTTTGATAATACATGTTCCATATAGAAGTCTTTGAGATTAGACATTTTCTGGAATTTTACAGGAGTGTATACTCATAGGGAACATATATAAGAAGCAGTCTGCCTTGAGGAATCATGAGGCTACTTTGAAGATAGCTTGCAAGAGGTTTGAACTGTTCCATCACATGGAAACATTTTTATGGTGAGCCGTAAAAACTGAGAAATGCTGCTCTGTTTATACAAATAGTTGCAATCAAGCAGTAGAATGAACTTTTACTGTGGTAAAGTTAGATATACAATTAGTCCTTGACCCTTATCATCCTGAATATTCTTAACCAATTTTTTTCTTCATGAGTATTCAGTAGCATTGCCAATATTAAGATGCCAAGTTTAGGAGAATTTCATTCTTCTTTGATTGACAGTGTAGACCCTGATCAGACACTACATTTATATGAAATGTCTGATCTGTGTCTGCACTGGTTGTAATTTCGTCTCAGATGATAAACAACTGGATGAGGGTTAGTGTTTTTTCTCATAGAAATGAGCATGCAAAATAGTTCCAAACTGCCATTACCTCCCCTGAAATTATCCTTCCTTATTCTGAACATCAAATTTCAGCTCTAAAGAAAAAAGGATGTATCTTAGGGTTAGTTTGTAATTAGATTTGTTTCATTGGGAATTATTTAGATGTATATTTCACAGAATGTGTTTTGAACACAACAACCAGTACAGAGCCAGATCAGAGGCTTACAGTCTGTTTTAAAGATAGGGTGACCTGGCCCATTTTCTTATGAAAATATATGAAAACAAATATGCTTAAATTTATGGTTATAAGTGAGTGAGTGAGATTGGGTTTTAAGTGAAATATGCACACAAAGGCCATTTATTACTGAAAACAGGACTGTGTAACCTACAAAAGAATGTACCGGTACATATATAGCAGAAAGCATGAAGAGTTTATAATTATGTAGCGTTTAGATCAATGAATAACTTTAAAAGTATGTCACAATAAGAAAACCTTAGAATAATTAACCCTTATATTTCTGTTCATGACTCAAAGCAATTTGCAAACAGTGTAGACATAGATCAGATAAAATGAAACATTTACTCAGATCAGGTTCTTAACTTCTTGCACCAGAAAAACATACACTTAAAAGTTGACACTGCTCCTGGTGAATATTTATAAATCAGATATTCAATTATGAATATTCAGCAGATAAAGGATTAAGAAACTTAAAAAAAGCAATTTAACTTCTTTGTTTTTCAAAACTTTGTAGATTGTCTATTCAACTGACGGCTGCATTACCCGGTAGTTGCACAAGTTTGCAGGGTCATGCTCGATACACTGACCCACACAGTCAGGATATAGAGAACAGCAAAAGAATAGAAATGCACAGTGTTCAGAACCTCTTCTGTCTGCATGCAGATTGAAAAGGTAATACTGGCTGAACAAACGTTGGAAACATGGCCACACAGCAAGCAAATTCAAACAATCGAGCTTACAGGGTTTACTTTGCAACAAAAGAGGCAATTACCCACCACATTAAGTCACTCATATTTCACATCAATTACCTGACATAATGTTTAAAAACATTCTAGGTATGCTTGTTTGTATATGAATCAATGTGCTTCCTGCACATGTTGTGTACAGAAAGTCTAGCACACTCCTGGACAATACCAGGCTATCATTTCACACAAGTTATCTCCCCTAGCTGCTTCTTTTAAAGAAAAAGACAGTGCATGAAAGAAAATTTTAATCAGCTACAGGTGAAAAATGTTCCATCCTTTCCATCTGGATGTGTATAGTTTTTAGACGTTTTATAGAAGGGTTTTTATAAAAATTTCTTCAGCATGGTCTCATTTTCATTGTCATGAAATCTATGACTGTGATTGGCTAAATTGAATCATTTGATAAATTTCAACCAATGAAATGCATATGACATTGAACATGAACATCTTGTAAAAATCGCACCAAGGTTACCATAGACCATAAAATTAACCTAGAGTAGACTTCTTTGTGTTCAGGTGCTGTAATATCTTATACTGACCTCTACTAATCACTCGTACAAGGTCAGCAGCCAAGTTGATAAGTTTACCATGACAAACATCTGACAAAATAAAATATGGCCGAAACAGATGGAAGGCTTAGTCATAAACTTTCTTTGTTAAGTAACACTACCCTTATCTTATGAAGTGAGAAAATTCACTTTTTAAACACAAATTACCACCAATCAGCACTTACATCTTTTCAAATGTGCCATTATCAGAAAAATACCCTGTTAAATAACAAAGAACCAGGCTGGAAACAGAATCAAAGAGAATAAGCCCCATAAACCAGTCAAAATGAATCTCAGACCTAATTTTCTCTAATTAAATATTCGAGACAACCAGTCTGTCTTTCATAACTTTAAAGCCAAACATAATCCATCAAATTCTGAACAAAACTGATGGACAATAAAATCACATCAAAGGATGATATTTCTGTTTACAGACAAAATGGTGAAATGGTATCGCAAAATTAGCTATCAATCAGATGATGTCTCATAAGATAATAATTTTATGAAAAAAAAAAACAACAGGTAATATGGACTTTGTAGAGATTTTGTAACTCTAGAACCAAATGCCAGGCATTCAGATACACACAAATTAATCAACATAAAGAGTGAAAGACATGAGGAAAATTAATGACTAGACAACATGCGATAAAAAAGAAAACATTCCCATGCAGGATTACTATGCATACAGTTTGCATTCTCCTGCAGCTTAGTGGATCTCACACAGCCATAAAATGATAAGTTAGGAGTTAATTGCAGCGGGGATACATACATTGTTTGTATCATCAGATATTAAATCAATATTAACATACCAAGAATATGAATTTAAATTACTTCTGCAGGCCAAGTGATTAAGGTGGGATATATAAACATATCTCTGATGTGGTACGGTGGGGTTCCTTTGGGAGTCATCAGTCGTTGCTCTTCGTCTTTAAAGAATTTATTTCCCCTTTAAGTCAATTTACTATTTTAGGGAAATATAAGTAGATAAATTCTTCTGATGTAAAATGGCTAATAGGAGCCATATGACTGGTATACATTGTTTGCAGATGATAGTCTCCTTTTCTTTTCTTTTTTCAATAATTGACTACTGTGTGTGCCACCAGTCCCTTTGTTATTACTCAACCACATCTGCAGGTTAAATAGTTTCCTGAATCAAATTCATTCTATAAAATTCAAAAATCTGATTGGTTATAGATATTACTAAACAATGATGTATAACCAATCAAATCAATGAAAATTTGTGCCTGATTCTGGGTCCAGAATGGGAAAAAAAATGATCACAGAACTGGAGTAGGGGTGAGGGTAGTCAGTTTGATCCTGCATCTGTTTAAAATTGAAAATTTCAGTACTGAGAGAAGAGCAATATAACTCCAGATGTACTACAGTGGCTGGCAAATAGTGTTTGTTTGTTTATTATGAATTTAATGTCACTTTTACAGTATTTCAGTCATATCGAAAGCATAGCTCATTACAGGTGGAGAAGGACTCAGGGGAATTCTGTACACTATTTCAGGCACAGAGAACCAATGACATACCGCAAGCCAGCTGGAAGGCTTCCACACTTCCCAAGTGCCCAGACCGGGATTCAAACCCACAGGCTGGTGAGAGGCTGAGAGATTGCAAGTCAATGACACCACTCAGCCACGGAGGCTCTGGCAAATATTGTTGCAATAGACCATAGGGACAGAAAAAACTCTTCAGTATGGACAGTGTTGGTATATGTCTTTTATTCCAGGTACCATCATTCCTGATAATAAGAACTGGTCTGAATTTAAAGATGGAGGAAAGAGGTTTAAAAATTATAGGGCTAGACAGGCAGTAAATAAATAGCACTTGTTCTGTATTTGTCTTGTCCTTGTAATCACTTATTGATACCAGCTCAGTTCACACAGACAATTCTCTGCGACTACTTTGATGTACTTATTGTTAAATATATTTATTGGGGATAAAACTATTGCCAATAATTGTGTTATCATGGGTACTTCTGTATTTAAAGAAAGGACAAGAATAGGCAAAATGGCATGGACTTCCACATTTCAGTTTTAAAAAACAACAATATATCGCAGCTTTATTTTGGTGCCGAGACACCCCTGGGTAGAACTACTGACCTTCAACAATATAGCTGGACAGATTTTTCACATCATAAAGATAGTGGCCAGAGCTGGGCTTGATACCAATTGGTTGGACCCCCCGGTTAGCTCAAGTGGTAGAGCGTCCGCTTTCAGTGCGGGAGGCCGCGGGTTCGATCCATGGCCGGGTCATACCAAAAATGGTAGTAATGGCTTCCCTCCTTGATGCTCAGGATTAAGGGTTAGCATTACGACTGGTTTGTCGGTGTCAGGATAAAGTGACCGGCCGCCGTTCAGCCCCCACGTGTATCAGTGCTAACTGGCAGAAAGTGACGTAAATCAAACAAAGCATTTGATTGCAAGTCAAGTACCGAACCAGGGATGTCCCCCTACTCCCTGAAAGCCCATTTCCACTGTCTGACAGTGTTTTACAGAGAGTGTGATCTGCATAGAAACAGTGTAGATTAACATTTAGCCTGCTAAGGGTGACTGTGATAGATACAGTTGGGATCCAGATTAGACGCCGTGTAACTCCGCGTCTTATCCGGATGCAAGCTGTTTGACACTGGGTCAATTGTTTCTCCAAATATCGGGCTTATCTGATGAATTTTAAAATCCAGGCAGACGACAATTTAAGCAGACGGCATTTTTTTTCAGAAGGCTAAAGGTTAAGGTTAGACTGACTAAAGCCTGAGGCGTAAAGTGAGGCGAGAACAATGACTGAATACTATGGTGTTTAAAACTTGTGGATCTATCCGTTGCAATGTTGCTAGGGTCAATAGAGCAATTGTTGAAGTCCAGTTGCTTTGGAAAACAACACAGTGTAGAACCATTTAAATCACAAGAGTTAAGCGTTGTTTATATCAATGACAGTGAAAATCATTCAGAATTTATCAAGATTTTAACTGTTTCCACGTTTGTGTATGCTCCAACCAAAGACACCAATGCCGTAGAAAACATTTAAGTTTAAATTTTGAATGCTGTGGAAAAAGTAGTCTGAAATTTACAAACATTGAAGACCCAGAACAAACATCTTCAGAAACCAGGGTCTGCACTTGATGGCCTTGGCAAATGTTTCCACAAGCAAAGGTTCATTTACCCCTAAATCCCACGCCCTAATCCCATTGCATATTGCAGGAACTTATATAATTTTTAAAAAAATTTTATTTTTCCACTAAGGATCTGCTTTTGGCAAGGTGCTCATTTTATCAAAAGGTACCAAAAAATTGATCATTTCACAAGTAACTTCCCTGTTAATATGAAAATGAACTAGTCCATAGGTGAACATGGAAGAGTTAACAATTAAAAAATTAGCATGTAAAAGGTTAATAGTCATATCATTTTAAAATATCTCCGCCACTGCTACAAAACCAAGTCATTTGGTGATTTTATATTTAATCTGACAGAAGGCAAATCATCAAGACATACAGCTGAACAGTCCCATAGTGGCAAATTAATTCCCCAACTAGCCATCTCGATTTGGAACTTTTAAATAATAAGAATTTAATTTCTATCCTTCTCTGACCCATAAAACAAATTTTATAGGTGACAATTACCTCTTATCATGATGATAAATAGCGACATTACAGGACTACCCAGATATATGACTACAATCAATCAAAATGATTATAGTGCTCCGTCTTTTGATGTGATCCTTAAATACAAAATTTATGTATTTAATAAATGGGTGACTTACTCCGGAGTATGGACTGACATAAATTTTAATCCAGTAACAATCACAGAGAATTCCCTCCAAGTAATCCATCACTCAGAGTCGCCAGGATATGGACTGTCACTTGAGGGTAGTTCAGGGCATGGCTCAAATATGGGTACAGTGAAAAGTTTCCCTGCCACTCCCATGTACAATAGCAAGAGAAATGATTGTGCACTTGAGATATTAATCCTAGTCAACTGTCAAGGAACTAGAGGCTGATTCTATGAATTGTAAACAAAAACAAAATAATGTCCTTGTCAGATCTAATCACTGGTCTACATAGTACCATTCTCTAAATCAAGTTAACCCCTCACTGCCGAAAGCAATACCCTGCATTCGCAATATTTCATCTGCCTCATTTTTAAACTTCACAGATTCACTAAATTTTTGGCAAAACAATTGGCTGAGTGTCAAACAGCTTGAACCCAAATAAGACACCAAGTTACACAGCGTCTTATCCAGATCCAAGCTGTTTGAATATGACTTAAAACTCGGAGAAATGTAGTGAACGGGTTAAAAGTAAACAGACAACCAATATGATCGCTATGGGCATTAATATGGTCGCTATATGGGCATTTCCTATCCTGGCCCACTAGGTAAAGTATAATACAGTGTGAATATCACTATTGATTTTATCATAGCATCTTATAGAAATATCAGTTCTCCAGACACTTCATTTAGACTTAGATTATTGACAATATTAAGCTCTGCATTGAATAAAAACCTTCCATTAAATTCAAAGCAAAATTTATCAAACTATCTTCTATGATCACTGATTTCAATTTGTAAAATTATCTCCCTTTGAAACTACAGGTGAGCTAAAAAGAAGCGATAATTCAATTAATAACTTCATAAATGGTTTTTGAGTGCTAAGAATTTTCAACACACTTCATTAAAATCTATTGATGAGTTCTATTGTATACAAATTCTCCATTAAATTCATTTGTATCACAATAAAATATAAATGATTTCATCGAACTAATTCAACCATGCTATGATGTGCAAAATTATCTCCCTTAGAAACCATAATGAAAATGATTTTCCAGCCAAAATTGAAAAGTGTTCTGAATGATTTCTCCATTTTATACATACCGCTACCCTTTCTACTGAATACATAAAATGCAGCACAATTTTCAGCAACCAATCTGAAAAAAAATCTGATGGTAAAAGTAGTCTCACATACAGATTTGCCAGTTCCACTCATGACTTGTAAGCTTCAGTACCCTGCTTTTTTTTAAACCCAAAAGAGTGTCAAAACATATGTTAATCATGT